>JAVSCE010011453.1:0-79159 GCA_032199065.1 Smutsia gigantea
AGTGGGCATCCCTGTCTTGTTCCCGATCTTAGATGAAAAGCTTTCAGTGTCTCGCCGTTCAGTATGATGTTAGCTGTGGGTTTGTCATATATAGCCTTTATGATGTTGATGTACTTGCCATCTATACCCATTTTGTTGAGAGTTTTAATCAGGAATGGATGCTGAATTTTGTAAAATGCTTTTCCAGCATCTCTGGAGATGATCATGTCGTTTTTGTTCTTCTTTTTGTTGATGTGGTGGATGATGTTGATGGATTTTCGAATGTTGTACCATCCTTGCATCCCTGGGATGAATCCCACTTGATCATGGTGTATGATCCTCTTGATGTATTTTTGAATTCGGTTTGCTAATATTTGTTGAGTATTTTTGCATCTACGTTCATCAGGGATATTGGTCTGTAATTTTCTTTTTTGTTGAGGTCTTTGCCCGGTTTTGGTATTAGAGTGATGCTGGCTTCATAGAATGCGTTTGGAAGTATTCCCTCCTCTTCTATTTTTTGGAAAACTTTAAGGAGAATCGGTGTTATTTCTTCTCTATATGTCTGGTAGAATTCAGAGGTGAATCCATCAGGCCCAGGGTTTTGTTCTTGGGTAGTTTTTTGATTACCAATTCGATTTCGTCACTGGTGATTGGTCTGTTTAGTTTTCCTGTTTCTTGCTTGGTCAGTCTTGGAAGGCTGTATTTTTCTAAGAAGTTGTCCATTTCTTCTATGTTTTCCAGCTTGTTAGCATATAGATTCTCATAATATTCTCTTATAATTCTTTGTATTTCTGTGGGGTCGGTCGTTATTTTTCCTTTCTCATTTCTGATTCTGTTTATGTGTGTAGATTCTCTTTTCTCTTAATGAGTCTGGCTAGGGGTTTATCTATTTTGTTTATTTTTTCAAAGAACCAGCTCTTGGTTTCATTGATTTTTCTATTGTTTTATTCTTCTCAATTTTATTTATTTCTTCTCTGATCTTTATTATGTCCCTCCTTCTGGTGACTTTGGGCCTCATTTGTTCTTCTTTTCCAATTTCAGTAATTGTGTCTTTAGACTATTCATTTGGGAATGTTCTTCCTTCTTTAAATAGGCCTGGATTGCAATGTACTTTCCTCTTAGAACTGCCTTTGCTGCGTCCCACAGAAGTTGTGGCTTTGTGTTGCTGTTGTCATTAGTCTCCATATATTCTTTGATTTCTGTTTTGATTTTGGTCGTTAACCCATTGATTAATTAGGAGAGTGTTGTTAAGTCTCCATGTATTTGTGAGCCTTTTGATTTCTTTCTAAAATTTATTTCTAGTTTTATACCTTGGTGATCTGAGAAGTTGGTTGGTAGGATTTCAATATTTTTGAAATTACTGAGGTTCTTTTTGTGGCCTAGTATGTGGTCTATTCTGGAAAATGTTCCATGTGCACTTGAGAAGAATGTGTATCCTGTTGCTTTTGGGTGTAGAGGTCTGTAGATGTCTGTTAGGTCCATCTGTTCTAGTGTGTTGTTCAGTGCCTCTGTGTCTTTACTTATTTTCTGTCTGGTTGATCTGTCCTTTGGAGTTAGTGGTGTGTTGAAGTCTCCTAAGATGAATGCATTGCTGTCTATTTCCTCCTTTAATTCTGTTAGTATGTGTTTAACATATGCTGGCGCTCCTGTGTTGGGTGCATATATATTTTTAATGGTTATATCTTCTTGTTGGACTGACCCCTTTATCATTACGTAATGTCCTTCTTTATCTTTTGCTACTTTCTTCATTTTGAAGTCTATTTCGTCTGATACAAGTACTGCAACACCTGCTTTTTTCTCTTTGTTGTTTGCATGAAATATCTTTTTCCATCCCTTCACTTTTAGTCTGTGTATATCTTTGGATTTGAGGTGAGTTTCTTGTAGGCAGCATGTAGATGGGTCTTGCTTTTTTATCCATTCTGTTACTCTGTGTCTTTTGATTGGTGCATTCAGTCCATTTACATTTAGGGTGATTATTGATAGATATGTACTTATTGCCATTGCTGGCTTTAGATTCGTGGTTACCAAGGGTTCAAGGGTTGCTTCTTTACTATCTAACAATCTAACTTAACTTTCTTGTTAAGTTATTGTAAACAGTCTGATGTTTCTTTATTTCTCTCCCTTCTTATTCCTCCTCCTCCATTCTTTCTATAATAGGTGTTTTATTCTTTGCCTTTAGTTAGGATTTGGATGGTCTGCTTTCTTTGCTATGATTTTATTTTCTATGGTGACATCTTTTTAGCCTTAGGTGTGCTTCCATCTAGAGCAGTCCATTTAAGATATCCTGTAGTGGTGGTTTATGAGAGGCAAACTCTCTCAACTTTCGTTTGTCTGGAAATTGTTTAATCCCTCCATCATATTTAAATGATAATCGTGCTGGATACAATATTCTTGGTTCGAGGCCCTTCTGCTTCATAACGTTAAATATATCATGCCATTCTCTTCTGGCCTGTAAGGTTTCTGTTGAGAAGTCTGATGATAGTCTGATGGGTTTTCCTTTGTAGGTGATCTTTTTTCTCTCTCTAGCTGCCTTTAATACCGTCTTTATCTTTAATCTTTGCCATCTTAATTAATATGTGTCTTGGTGTTGTCTTCCTTGGGTCCCTTGTGTTGGGAAATATATGTGCTTCGGTGGACTGCGAGACTATTTCCTTCCCCAGCGAGGGAAAGTTTTCAGCAATTATTTCTTCAAAGACACTTTCTATCCCTTTTTCTCTCTCTTCTTCCTCTGGTACTCCTATAATGCGAATATTGTTCCGTTTGGATTGGTCACACAGTTCTCTTAATATTCTTTCATTCCTAGAAATCCTTTTATCTCTCTCTGCCTCAGCTGCTCTGTACTCCTGTTCTCTGTTTTCTATTCCATTAACAGTCTCTCGCATCTCATCCATTCTGCTGTTAAGCCCGTCGATCGCTTGTCTGATTTCTGCATTGTCTTTCCTCAGTTCCCTCACTTCCTCCCTCAGCTCTTGCACATTTCTCTGTAGGTCCATCAGCATGATTATGACTTTTATTCTGAATTCTTTTTCAGGAATACTGTGCATTTCCATCCCTTCAGACTCCCTCTCTGGGGTTGTCTGGTTGATTTTGGTCTGAACCATATTCCTCTGTCTTTTCATGGCTGTATAATTTGGTCACTGATAGTTGCCACGTATGTCAGCTGGGCTCTTTAAGACTTTAAAAAGAGAAGAGAAAAAAAAAAAAAGGAAAAAAAGAAAGAAAAAAAGAAAGAAAAGAAAAAACAAAAACAAAACAAAAAACAAAACAAAACAAAAAAAACAAAAAAAATGCCCACCGGACGTAGATTCTGTGGGAATGCTGTAGGTGGCGCTATTGCCCCACTATTCCACAGCTGTGGCTGCGCCACTCCGCAGGGCCCTTTATCGCTCTGGCAGGGGTGGGAACGAATAGGAGGCTGTTGATCTCAGTGAGAAGTGTAAGTATGGCTACGCTTCCTCAGTCACCAGCTAAGGCATCTGAAACTCCCCAGGACTCCCAGCCTGCTGGGCTGAGTGTGCTGGGACGATCCGGCTCCTCCGCTGGGCTCCTGTCTCTTTAAGACCGCTGAAGAAAGCGCGCACTTTTTTTTTTCCTTCCCGGGAGCCGGCTGCAAGCACCCTGGCGCGTTCCCCGCTCAGATCCTGCCCCTCTGTCTCTCCAATCTCCGCTGCACTGCGCAATGTGGGTCAGCGCTCCCCGCGCAGATCACCGGGGCTGGCTACTTCGCGGGGTGTACTTCCACTCCTTCCCGGCTCTGAATCCTCTCCTCCCGCCGGTGCGCTGGGGTGGGGGAGGGCTCGGGTCCCGCCAGGTCGCGGCTCCGTATCTTACCCGCCTCTTGGGGTGCCGAGTCCTCTCGGGTGTAGCTGCCCGCTGTGCGCTTTCCTGTGTATTCTCATCTCTCTTTTAGGAATAGATGTATTTGCTGTGTTTTTGTAGATAAATATAGTGTTGGGAGGAGATTTCTGCCACCCTGCTCACACCGCCATCTTCCCGGAAGTCACCAGATAAGGGTTATTTTAATAAGGTGCATTTTGCAGATTTACCTTGCTGCTGACTCCTTCTCTGGTAATAAGGTTTTTTTTTATTGTTGGAAACAAAAGATGCAGAATGATCAATACTAAGACGTAGATCAATAAAGATAATGAAATGCAAAAGGAAAGAAAGAGTTCTTCAGGTATCCAAATGGCAAGTGGGTCATATTTGAGGGCAGGGCTTGGGCAAGAAGTAGCTGAATGGAGACAATGTGGCCAAAAAGCTGGCAGTGAGGGGTTGACTCATGGAAAGAACAAGGCTGCAAACCATTACAAGGCAAAGCATAATTGAAGGCAAATGCCCTAAATCTTTAAAATGTGGTCAATACTATGACAACAACAATAAGAAAAATAATATTGCAAATGAAAATTAGGGTTGTATTTGTGCAGAGAAATGAGAGGAAGGATAAATCACTGTCTCCATACATGGAGAAGATTTAACAGATACATCGAATATTGGCAAGTCAACTATTAGAGAGGTTCAAGCTTCTCTCTTTATTAATGTATAAATGCAACCACTTGAAGAACCAAAGGCAGATGAATCAAACTTTTTAAATATCAAAAGGAAGAGCAATATACTCTAAATAAGATTGAGAGACAACCCACAAAGGGTTGCATCAAAAACTTAAAAAGCAGCACTCATGCAAGAAAAGATAACAAAGGTGAAACATGATACCAGTAACCATGACAGGGCCAAATTCATTCACTAAAATAAGAAAACCGCAGGGTCAAATTTTTAAGAACGCAAACTTTGAATGAAAGTGATTCAATGAGGTTAAGAACAAAGGACTGGACAACGACATATCGAATGAATACCAACAAATGGTATTAACAGCACGCAAAGTGTAATTCAAATCCAAGGATTAAAACAAGGCAAAAGTGGCACTTTAAGGTGGCAAAGGACATTGTGCACAATGAGACCATAATGACTACCTATCTAGATCTTCAGATTCTGTGGTAGGCAGAACAGTGGTGCCCCCAAAGTTGTCCATGTACAATGGCTGGGATCTGTAAATATCTGACTATGACAAAAGCAACTTTATAGATGTGTTTAAGGATCTAAGCTGGGGAGATTATCCTGGATTATCCTAGAAGGCCCAATGTAATCACTAGGATCTTGTAACTGAAAGAGGGAGACAGTGGAGTCAGAGAATGAGAAAAAGGGATATGGAAGCTGAGGTCGGAGTGATGGAATTTCTGGCTTTAAAGATGGAAGAGGGTCATCTGGGAGATGGGTGGCTCTGGGACCAAGGAGGGCAAGGAACCAGATTCTCTCCAAGGGCCTCCAAGAGAAATGCAGCCCTGCACACACCTTAATTTCCAGCCACTGAGTGTTCAGACCTCCAGAGCTATAGGATAATATATTTGTGTTGTTTAAGCTCCTAAGCTTATGGTAATTTGTTACAGCAGCAATACATATACTTAATAACAAAGCATCTAATTATATGAAGACTAAAGGGCAGGGAATACAGTGAGAAATGAACTGAAATAGAAAAGAGATTTTAACTCATTCCTGCTAGCACACAAAATCAGAATCCATTAGCATGCTGCAGTGCCAATATCCAGGCTGTACTGCAAAACCCAAATATCAAGGAAAATCTGGTTGTTCTGTCCTCTGAAGAGGGAGGCAGATCACCTCTGCAGAAACACATTCCAAATCAGAGATTCAGCAAAATGGAGAGAAACTCTTTAGGGCACATGCTGAGACTGACATGTCCTCAGGCTTTGTGTTCACCTTCTCAGGACTGTAAGCCTTTTGAATATGCGGGAGGCTGTCCCTGAAAAGCAATGATCCTGGTGCTCATTGCCTAAGCTTTCTAAAATGGACTATTTTTTTTTAAAGAAAAGAATGACAACAAGGGTCAAATACAGTTTTAAGCAAGATTTAACAAATAGGACATTTCTGTCCCCCAACCCATTTAAATACAGCACACTCTATATAAGGATGCTGAAGTAAGAGCCAGTGCTTGGGAAGGTCAGTACTCACAGGCCTGGTGCCACCTTCTGAAGCGCTGGAAACCGTGAGAGTCGTTACGTGGGTTCTCTGTCACCCTGCCTCTCCCATGCCACCTGCTTTCACTGCCTCAGCAATCATGGCCAATGCTTGAACGATGCCGATCTGCAAGTACTCACTGCTGCTTCTCCCTTTGCTTCCTCGTCTTTCTCTGTCCAGATACTCTTCCTCATCCATCTCCTCCAGGAAGCCTTCCCAGAACCTTCCAGCTAAGTTAAAGACCCCTAATTTTGGTACACATAGTTCCCTGCACATATGACTGTTTTTATCTCTCACCAGATAGTATGAAGGTAATGTGTTCCTGTGTCAACCTCCTAAACTGAACTAGAAGTTCCAGGAAGGCAAGGTCTCTGTCTTACTGGCTCTTAGCTTCCAGGCATTAATACAGGGTATGGCTCTCATCAGGGGCTTGGAGAGCCTCACACCCACATGTGTGCTCTCTTCCTCTCTCCTGGCTGACTGTGTGGGCTGGACACAGAGTACCAGGTACAGGTCACTGATGCTCTTGGGACAGGTGAGGAGGGCAGGGGTCAGGATGCCAAGGGAGGGGGGAAATCAGAGAAGTAGTCCAAGCACCCCATTAAGACATTGTTTGTTAATGCAACTAAAAACTCAACCAACCAAAAATGCTTTTGCTTTCTCATTCATTGAGCTAATATTTCAGAATCCTGGGAAGAAAACTAAACCAAATGGATAATTCAGCAAGCACAGCAGAGAAAGGGTAAATTCCAGTGGAAAGCTTAATCTTGACCTTGTCACCAGGCAATGCTATGAATGTACCCTTACCTCATTTATATATATGCAGAGTTTCCTTTCTCATCAGCTCTGAGGCTAAATTGAGGAGCTGAGGAGGGTACTCTACCTTACTTCCCAGTAGGGAAAGGAAACCCGTGGATCAGGAAAATTAAACTATATTGATTGGTCCGCAGAGAGGCCAAAGTGGAATGGTGGTGGATGCACACGCAGGGGTCCTGAGCCTTGGATGAAGCTCAGATGCTGAGTCGGGGATAGGCCAGGAGTCAGAATCCCAGAGCCACTGACCTGAGTGAATGAGGAGGCAAACCAGAGCAGGCTAGATGTTCTAGGAAGATGGCCCAAATCAGAGCTGGGCGGCCTGCTGGGTTTTGGCGAGGTGGGGCCTCCTGTGGAACCCTTTGGTATATTCCCAGGGGGACTTCTATTTATAATGATGACATAGTGCTCTTTATACCTTTTTCTTTCAATATTAGATTTTTTTAAAAATCACAGCAATATATGACTACATTTTCATTGTAAAATTCAAACATTTCAGATTTTTTTTAGTTAGACTCTTTTTTTCCCCTTCTTCTCCTTCCAAGAAATCACAGATAGAATTTGCTGAATATTCTTTCAGAACACTCCAACCATTTCAACATGCATTTATAACTGTGTGCATGTGTGTATGTGTGTGTGTGTGTGTGCATGTGTGTGTGTGTGTTTGTGTGTATGCACACAGGCATAGCTTTGGTTTCTTTTTAAAATACGTAAATAGGATCAGTCTGTGCGTAGTGAACAGTTATTTGATGTTTTTCACTTGGCCCTATGTCTGGTAGAGATTTACATGCTATTGCTTCATAATGAAAATCATTAAAAAAATTGTTCCAGGATATTTCACACAATATGGTGGCACCAAAATGTATTTAATCCATTTCCCTATTGATAAACACTTGGGTTTTATTCTTCAATTTTGGGTTATTTCAATAGCTACTTTTCTTATACATTATCTCTCTACCGATCTGCAAGTCTATTGGTAGGAAAGATAGTTAAAAGGGAAATTGTGAGGTTGAAAGGAGGGTATATTTTAAAGTTGTTTAATAGACAGCCTTCCAAAAATCTTACCAATTTTCACTCTTGCCTTGGTATGCTCTGTTTCTCAACAACATTGTAAAGAGATTTATTCTGAATCTGAGGTCTGATGCTTGTGGTCAGCCTGCTTCTATGTCACCAACAGATTATATGATGAATGGCCCTCATCCTCCACTAACTCCCATCTGCACTCCACTCTGTTGCTTAAATAAGTATCACTTCCTTAGACAGGACTCCCCTGATGCTCTAAACTAGGCCTGATCTCTCTTTCAGGTGCTCACAACGTAGCCTACATTTCTTTTTACTGATGTGTTGTCATATCATTATTTGTTTAATGTTTGTCTTCCACCCTAGATTCATTCATTTATATATTTATACATTCATTCTTTCAAAACACTGATAAATTGAGTGCTGGTCTAATGTAGGGGTTAGGATCCCAGATACTATAATCAAACTTCCTGAGTTCAAAAACCAACTTCGTCTCTTACTAACTGTATGACCAAGTTAAATTGCTTCTCTATGCTTCTACTAGTACCCACATCATAGGCTTGTAAGGATGATTAATTGGGAGAGTGCATATAAACCACTCTAAAAGGCAACTGACATATACTAAGTGCTAAGTGAATTCTATCTGTTATGTCTTACTGTATGCTAGGCAGTGTGCCAGTTGCTGAGGATCCAGCAGGGAAGAAGACAAAGAACTGTCCAAAAAAAAATGAGAATAATTTCATGTCAGCTATGAGGAAATAAATGCAGGGTGGTGTGGGGAGGGGAGATTCCTCTTAGTGTAGTAGAGGGAGGCCTCTCCATAGAGGTGACTTGTGACTGAGGCTAGAGGGATGGGGCGGCATGAGCTCTATGAAGAGTTGGGGGAAGAACATTGTAGGCTGAGGAAACAGCAAGTGCAAATGTCCTGGGGCAGGAAATGGTGTGCAGGAACAGAGCCCATGTGATGGGAACATGGAGAGCGAAGGTGAGAAGTCAGATCTGGCTTCTGTTCACCATGGTATCCCAGTGCTTAATACAGGGTATATCAGTGTGTAGGTATCCAGCAAATTCATGGAATAGATGAGTGAGTAATGAATGGATGAATGGGTAAAGAAGGAAGGAATGCTGGGAATGGGTTAGAGGATTTCTTCTGCTCTCATACACCATCTGCCCATTTTCATTCACTTGAGCCTCTGGAGAAGAAGCAGTTGGTTATGGGCTTTGGCATGCTAACCAGTTGGAATGTGGGAGAGATGGACATTTTAGTCTGGAAGGGATGTGAAGGCCCTTCAGATCAATCATGGCCCTCAGGTATGGTGATTCCTGCCATGAAACTGAGATGTCTCTGGAAGAAGCAATTTTTTGTGATCATGTGCACAGAAAAGGTTGTCATGGACATTTCAGCCTGGAAGGGTTTTTACGGGCACCTCCCATTTGCAAGAGTGAAGTCATTGGCCCTAGAGTAAACTCAGTGCTCAGAGTTCACTCATCAGGCATTTGCTTATTGTGCCAGGAAGGCCTGGGATTTCTGCTCAGTGACTAGTGTCCTGATGCTGAGTGGCTGCTTGTGCACAAACACCTGTAGCCAAGTGCCCATCAATGTACCCATCTACAAACTCCTCGCTGGTCTAACCTTCTAATTTGATGTGATCGCCTAAGGCAGCAGAGTAGTAATATTTAATACGCAGTAAAAGAGAAATAGGGTCCAAACTAGCAGTAGCATAAGAACCCAAGTCTGCTGAGATGGGACTAAATAAAAGTCACCCATACTCTTTTTAAGCACGCACTACCTTATTTATTATCATGACAGCCTCCAATGAGAAAAATAGCTTATTAGTGGCATATGATCCTAGGCCCAAATCCCAAGCTTTCCCACTAGTCAGTGTTGATGCTCTAATCAGAAATTACAATGTCCTGGAAAATCCGACCTTCAGAGCCATGTAATTTTTCTAGGCAGTTTTATGTGACAATTACACATATGCACACTATGTTACATCTATATCTATTTATAAGTGAAGTCAATTTTATTAAGAAATATTCCTGTCTTCATTCATATAGCCAAAATATAAGTTTTGAACCAACTGCTGGCCAGGGCAAAGGTTTTTGAGTTTCACAAATCCTGAATTCATGGGATGAAAACTGAAGAGTTTTTCATTGTTTTCTTGTTCATGTTTACTAGCCTTCAGAGACTTTTGTTATCTTGTGGCTGGTTTTATGGGAGAAGTCCTCCACACAAAGTACACCCCCCGGGGCTGAGTCAGCCTCTTTGTGTTTTTTTTTTCATGAAATTTAATACCAGGGTGATCTTATTCATGAAACTTTCCAAATTTGAAGGGCAAAGTTGCCATGGCAACTAGAATAAACGGACAACTCCTGCAACTGGATGAGCAGCTGCCTAGAACATTCCTCCCTCTGGGGGCGCCTCTGCATCCCCACAGCCCTTGCCTTATTGGGGCTTTGCAAGAGCTCAGATCTATATTCCAAACCAAATATAGGTCACCCCAAAGCCCTGTCACACACACGGCAACCTTGGGACAAAGTCTGTGAATGGCTTATGTCTCCTAGCATGTTCACCCCAGCTTTTACTCACATCGTTGTAGAACTTGCCAAAGGGAGTAGAGAATGAATAGAATCTTTTCTAGATCCACAGGAGCTTGAAAGAACCAGAGAAGAACATGAGTCAAACTCATATTCTCTTATGCTTTACCTTTTACAAGATGGACTGCTCTAGAAACACCACAGAGAACAATACTTCTTAAAAAGCAGCATGGAGTAGGAAATAGAGTATGGACAATCATCCGCTTATCAAATATTTCCAGCACCTGCTATGTTCCAGCCACTGTTCTAGGTGCTGAGGATTCAAAGTTCTACCGTTGGGTGGTCTCCAGTTAGCACCTTGCTACCTGGGTGTGAACAAGAGTGCTTTAAGACTTGCTCAGTGGAGAGAGTGCCCTGGAGTCTCTCTTGCATGATGTCCTATACATAGTGGGTGACATTGTCAGTGACAGTAATGAGGGTGAGGAGCAGCTGGCTGAGATAGAAGGAGCAATCCACTCCAAACCTGAAGGCCTGGGGGTCCCTAGCAAGTCACTTCTGCCTCTCTGAGCCCACTTCACTTAAAAAAATGGGAAGAGTAATATCTCCCTTGTAGAGGTGTTGTAGGAATTCGATAAGATAATGTTCATGAAAGGGTCTGGTGTAGTGGTCGGCACTAAGGAGCTCTGGAAGAATGTAAGGCTAGAGTGGGATGTGGGAGGGGAGGATGGAGAAGGACCAGGGGCCAGATCACCAAAGGGCTCCTTTAGCCATTTTACACTTTCTCCTAAAGGCAACAGGGAGCCCCTGGAGGGTTCTCAGTGCCAGAGACAGGCTTGGCTCTGCCTTTTTGGAAGCCCCCCCGGGGCCTGCAGCCTGGAGCTGGGAAGGACACCTGACAGGCTTCTGCCCTGATGCAAACAAATCCAGACGATAACCTGCCAGGAGGTGTGGCCTGGGAAGGAAATCGGCAGATGCAGTCAAGTGGGTGCCTTGGAGGGAGAATTAGCAGGACCTGATGTTTGTTAGATATGGTGGGAGGTGAAGGAGTTATTCAAATGCAGAGGAGTCCGGGTGCAAGAACAGCTGGGTGGAGAATGGGGCCTCCTATGGAGATGCTGAATAAAGGAGGAGGAATGAGTTTGTGGGACAAAATGCAGAGTTTCACCTTGGACCCAGGGAGTGTGAGGGGTCTACAGGCTGACCCACGTGGGGTGCCCAGGAGGTCGTACCAAGCCAACAAGCTGTGGGGGAGAATGTGCTCCCCCAGCGAGTCTGGAGGCAGCTGGCCCAGTCACATGCTGTACAAAGCACATCCCTCCTGGCTCCGGACACTAGCTGAGCACCAAGGCCCGGGGGCACATGGGTGAATGTGACAGCACTAGGCCCACTGGAGTTTTCATTTTAGTGCGGGAGACACAGAGCGAACCTGACTGGAACGTGGACAGGATTATTTGCTCCTGTTTTGAGAAATGGAGGCAAAGATGTTGGACTGTTTGACAGTAGCTGGTGTGGGTGGGTGGTGGTGTGGCTTTATGCTGAATGGTCAGGGAGGCATTTAAAATCAGGTCTGAAGAATGAAGGATCATGGGCAAGTCACATGGTGTCCTGGAGCCTTGGCTTTAGTGGCTGCAGGTGGGAATGATGGTGCTTTCTTGACAGGTCAAATGACACTGTCCATCAGCGGTTGCTCCATAAATGTGAGACGCTGTTGCCAGGTAACCGTGGAGGTCTGGGAGGGTCTGGGCTCTGTACTAATGTCCCTGGCACTGGACAGAAGGGCGTTTTTTTTTACTGCCCAGCAGTTTCTTAGAATCAGAGGACCTGGCCTGGTGAAGAGGTCAGGCCTCTCACTGGAACTCTGGTCCCCAACCCCACCTCCTCCAGGACTGAGGACTGGTGGCAGTTGGGTGGGGGGCAAGGAGGGGGTGCCCAGGGGCCTTGGCGGCACTGTGCTTTATGGCCACAAGGGGGCTCACAGCTCACAAACTTCCTCCAGTGAATATTTCATGTTCTCTTTTGACACTAGTTTCGTTGAATGGGGCCCATCCTGTAACGTTTGAAATTGCTATTTAATTATGTGCAGTTGTGGGACAATTAGAAGCGCTTCTATAATAGCTAAACATTAATTTTAGCATCTTAATTTTATAAATGTTCAAATATGTTTCTCATACAGAGCTTATTCAAATGCTGATGATTAAGTCAAGTGATTGCGTTTATAATTTTCTGGAGCCTTTTCTTTTGAAATTAAATTTCCCCATTAAAAGTTTCCTTTTGTTGGACCCTCCACCAGCTGCTGGGCTCATGTTCGTGGTGGTAATTGTTCTCTCCTCACCATGTGCACGTTTGTGCCTTAGTTTCAGTGGCCAGATCCGTTAGGCACTCAGCATGTGCATCGAGTCCTATTTAATGGTTCATCCGACCCTCCAGCATCAAGCTGGAGATAAGCACAAAGAGGACCTATAATAATGGGAGCTTTAGGAGTCTGACAAAATGCATCACTATGCACTAGAGTTCACGCTGAGATTTTCCGGTTGACACAAGTGTATGCTGGGAAATTTGGATGCAGGTCCAGTCTTTGCTCAGATGGAAGAAACAGCCCAGGGTCATGGCGACTCCTTCTGTTGATGGAGGTCGGCAGACGGTCATGAACTTACCCCTCTGGAGCACAATTCCCTCCTACAGTTCCTCTGAGTATCGGTCACGCTAAGAGCTGTGTGCTCAGGGTGGGGAGGTTTTCAGCTCCCTGACTCCGGAGCATTCCATCTGTCACCTTCATCCATCACCACACATCCATCACTTACAATAAGGACCTTGTCATCCAGACGGAGTTCGGGCCTCAAGGCCTTAGAGAGCAGACAGGGCCTTTATACAAGGCTGGTGATGTTGACTCCAAAGAAAAGACTTTGAGAATCATGTCTTCAGTCTTCAAAGCTGAACTATCTCATGAGAGAGGCATGCTGGTTCCCCTCTCTCCTGGACGCCTTGCTACCTGTTTTTATTCTTCAGCGTCAGGCTAGCTGGCCTTTGGGATCTGTTATCCTGGCACAGAGACATATTTGCCCAAGCTGGCTTCTGCAGCTATGCCTGATGTCATGGATTTGAAGGGGGCTAAGAGGGCATCCTGTACTGTGTGAATCTTGGTGGCAGAGGGAATTCTGCCAGAGATTCTAGAAGCTGAACCAGGGCTTGTCTTTGCCCCAGACTCAGCCAATCTGATGCATCCATCTAAGGTGGTGACACGCCAAGGAAGGGACACTGAGAAGTAACCCACGGCCAACAGTGACTGAGTCAGGGTCAGGGCACTGCAGAGGGTCCAGGGACTGTCATGGCCAGACTGTTCTTCGGGTATGACCACAGTAGATTTTCTGCTGCTTGGATCACACTTGTTCTTGGTTATTTTTGTTTTGTTTTGTTTGAGTCTGGCTCTTTGTCTTTTCTGTTGAGGTTATAAAATCCATCCAAAGAATTGCTTGTTAGGTTAGCTAACTTTGGTTTCTGTTCTTTACAACCAAGACCCGTGATGTAGTTATGATAGAGCAGCTCATCTTCTTCACTTCTCAATTTTTTTTCTTCTCATCTGAGACTGAATTTTCATTTTCTGCACCTGCTGCAGGCCCAGTTTTCACTCTGTTTTTTGTCTCATGCAAGTCATTTCGTGATGCTCAGACCACAGCACTTAAAAAGCACTTAATGAACCTTCCAGCCAACACCCAGTCCCTGACTCTCCCTGAATAGCTATTCTTCTTCAGGCCTATGTGCTCCCTCTTCCTAGAAACACAGAGCTTGAGAGGATGAATTTTCAAGTCAGAGTCCCTGGGTTCAACTCCAGCCCGTTAACTTACTTCTGTATGGCTTTGGGCCCAGACTTCATTTCTTTGTCTCAAATTTTTTTTTTTTGGTATCATTTATACAATCACATGAGCAACATTGTGGTTACTAGATTCCCCCCATCATCAAGTCCCCACCACATACCCTATTGCAGTCACTGTCCATCAGTGTAGTAAGATGCTATAGAGTCACTACTTGTCTTCTCGGTGCCATACTGCCTTCCTCGTGCCTCCCCCCACATTATGTCTGCTAATCATAATGCCCCTTATTCCCCTTCTCCCTCCCTTCCCACACACCCTCCCCAGTCCCTTTCCCTTTGGCAACTGTTAGTCCATTCTTGGCTTCTGTGAGTCTGCTGCTGTTTTGTTCCTTCAGTTTTTTTTTTGTCTCAAATTTTTAATCTGAAAAATGGGTATCATAACATATAGCTCATACAATCATAGTAAGAATTAAATTCAAGAAGACATGTAAAGTGCCTGGGACACTGCTTGAACAATAGCTAATATTATTATTGCCTTGTCAATTTGTTATGAGGATTGACTGAAGTGGTGGATTCAACGTGTTCAGTATAGCTCTTGGCAAGTAGCAGGTACACAGTCGTGGTTAACCGTGATCATCCCTGCCTGATGGCCTCTTTCTCATCCTTCAGATGTGGTTCAAGTCCCCTCTGTGCAGCGTCCTGACTTTACTTGCTGTTGGCTGACTTATCCAAAGGAGCAAGTGGGAAGAACAATGAAGATATAGAGGTTTGGGGTAGAAATTCAGATGAGAGAGAAAATGAGCCTGCCCAAAACATGATTTCTGTCTCCTTTTGGCAGATGGCATTTCTCTATGGACAGCCCTGTGATTCCAGTTTAACGGAAAATATCAATTAGCAGCTACTTGTTAAGCTGTTATTATGGGATCCAACCCCAGTTCTCAGTGAGCACCACTGGTTTTGGGGGTTTGTATTTGTTTCTCTGACTCCTTTATGCTTATTCCCTGGCCCCTTTGGTTTTAGTATAGTTTTGGTTGGAAAATTCCAGCCTGAATGGGTGGATTTCAGGGAAAGGTTTGTGTTCAGGGACAGGAGAGTTGCACATTTTAAAGCCAGGCCATGGTGGCTTCAAAAGGGCACAGGTGAGGGGCCTAGGTGGGGAGCGAGGCTGGGATCTGCCTAGGAAGGGTCCCCTCCTCCCTCCTTCCTATTCCATCCTGGCTGTTCTTTTTGCTACCCCATGGCCTCCCCACTCATTCTTTTCAAATGTTTCCTTGACTGGAGAAGAGTCTGGTGGGAAGTGTCTATTGAAAGGATCAATCTCTACATTCCAGGGATCTTCAAAGCCAGAAGTGTGGGCACTTTAGGATAATGGTAGGTCAGTGAGAGGAAGAGTTTGGCAGACAGCCACATCTTTTGAACAAGATGGGTTCTCTCTACAACCCTTGCCTGGACACCCTCTGAGCTGCCGAGTGGGAGTCCATCTTTCTGTGTTAGAATTCCTACCCATGACACAATCCATTCCCTTTTAAAATAGTTCTTATCAAATGCTATTGTACCCATACAGATGACAACGCTAATAATCTCTTGAGCATTTTGTTACCTTCTGTGCACCGTCAGCATTCTGGATGCATTTTTCTCATTTAATCCAGGTAATACCACATAGTCAGTCTTATTATTCTCATTTTGCAGGTAAGGAAAGTGAGATTTAGGGAGGTTCAATGACTTTCTCAAGGCCACATAGGTAGTATTGTAGAGCCTGTATTTGATTCTTTGCTAAACTCTTAGAATCTAACTCGTGACAAGGAACTGACATAAAATTTTTACTATTAAATGGACTGTATTTGGTTATTTTTTTCTAGGCCAGTTTTTCAAATTTGGAGGTCTTGTTAAGACATAGAATACTGGGCCTTATCTACGGTTTTTAGATACAGTAGGTCTGTAGAATTTACATTTCTACGAAGTTCTCAGGTAATGTGGCTCCTGCTGGTCCAGAGACCACATGCTGAGAACACTGTCCTCGATCAATATCCGTATCTGCAGATGATTGTGTATCGACTGGAAGTATTCCACTATAAAGACTTTGTCAGTTTAGACCTGACTTCTAAAGATTTTCCAGTCACGTGACCAGGGCTAAACTCTCTGCTCACAAAAGATAAGGTCTTTTCATCAAGTTAATAGCACACAGGGTTATCAAGAAAAGGTTTAAACTGTAAGAAAGCAAACTGCCCTCTGGCACTCATAGGTGCGCTACATACGCAGCAATGATTTGTCAATAGGTTGTTTCCCTAAAAGGCACCATAAATTGTGCCCTTTGCAGCATTAAATAATATTGACCCACAGAATAAGAAAGTTACTCATTTTACAAATCTCTTTGCATTCCAGTGATGTCAGTAAAAAGGCTTCTTTCCTTTAACGCCTCTCAAAAATGATCCTTAATCTCTTCTTTCAACAAAGAGAAAGACTCAGGATGGGCCACAGCAACCAGAACTTAATACACTGATTTTTATTGATGGGATTTATTTTGCCATTAACTAAATATATACCCTGCTAAACAACTCGGCAGACATCACGAAGACAGACCACCTTGGCCTAAGTGGATGTTGCCATTTGCAGGCTGTGTGACTGTGGGCAAGGTTCCCAACCTCTCTATGCTTCAATTGTCTCAGCTGCAAATGAGGTTAAAAATAGTGCTAGCGTCCATGTTGTTCCAGGGATGAAATGAGTTAGTATTTTTAAAGCACTTAGAAGATTGCCTTGAACAAAGAAAATGCTATGTAAGTACTCGTAACTACATAAATGAGTGAACAGTTCCCAGGGATGAGATGTACATCTTAAAGCAGTTAAAGGACAGAGAGGGCATCCTGGGAAGGCTGTCCTGCCTGTGTTAACCCACGTTGGACATCGCCAGTCCACGGGGGCAGGTCCCTGACTTGGCTCTCCCCTGGCCGCAGCTGTCAACGCCTCACAGGCAATGGCTGAGACAGAGCTCCGTTTGCCAGCCCCGGTGTGGCCGCTCCCATGGACCTTTTGAGGGGGAGCCTGGTGGAATAAGGCACGGATGGGTGGCAGCTGTGGACAGGGTCACCCCACAGTAGCAAGGCCAGTCAGAGAAGCCGAAGGAGGGTGTTGAGGCTCCAGTGCCAGGTTGGCTGTTACTCTTTTGTCCTCAGTGACTAAGGGTGCTGAGGGAGTAAGAGTCCACTGTCTCCTCAAAGCCAACCAACGGGAGTGTCTAAGGTTATTGGAAGTGGGGATTTTGAGGCCATTAGAGACATGGGACAGGACACCTGGCGTCAGGGTGGGGGGGCTGTGGAGTCAGGCCCTGGGCCCATGGGCTGCTCCCTGCTCTCCAGCCTTTGGACATGCAACCCTGCTGAGCAGGCAACTTCATCGTATCCACCTTCTTGCCTCAGTGGGCCTCCCTCAGGCTGAACTCCCAGAGCTTCTGCCTCAGTGGGCCTCCCTCAGGCTGAATGAACTCCCTCCCAGAGCTTCTGCCTCAGTGGGGCCTCTGCACCTTTGACAAACACAGAGTGATTCTGAAGCCGGTTGTTCATGGAACACACTTTCAGGAATTCATCTGTTTTTAAAGGGGGATTTTTTTTTTATTGTTTTAGAATCTTCTGTGTAGCTCTTTGCCAGCACAAAAGTCCATTTTAAAAGGAAGAAAGTGAAACCATGCTTCCAGACAGATATGAGTGATGGCACTAAAATGAAGAATGTATTTATACTGGGTAGAAAGCTTCAAAAACATTCAGTCTTTCTCCATTTGACCTTTTCATTCCTTGCGTATTATGAAAAATTATATAAATTGCTCTTAGGTTATTAGCAGAAAATTATGTATGCCTAAAATCTTCAACTTAAAGAAAGATCAAAGCTTTTATTATTCTATATTAAAAAATTCAATCCAACATGCTTTCTGTGCCAAATTTTTGAAATAGGAAGCCTGAAGTGCTAGGATTATTGTTCTCGATTTTTCTCCCCAACTTCTTACTTCCACTGGAAAGTCTCTTCAGGGTGCTTCCAACTTAGTTGCCAATGGAGAACAAACACCTGTTAGCCACAGAAAAGAGGAGGTGAAAATGCAAATGAAATGTAAATAGATGCAAATGAGAATTCAGATGGTAAACAACATGAGTTTTGAGTGATGCTGTGAATGATCATTGCTGTGCTTGGTTCTTTGGTTGATGTACAGACATCAAAATGGGACATTCTTCCAGTAGGGGATTTTTTTTTAACTGTGATAAAATACAAGTAACCTAAATTTACTATTTAAGCCATTTTTAAGTGCATAGTTTGGTGGCATTAAGTACATTCACACTGTTGTACAACTATCACCACCAGTGATCTCCAGAACGTTCCCGATCTTTCATCCAAACATTCCCAAAGCTTCATCTTTCCCATCTGAAACTCTGTGCCCATTAAACCCTAACGGCCCGTTCTGCCCTCCCCCCATTCTACTCTCCGGCTCTATGAAGTTGACAACTCTAGACCCCTCAGGCAAGTGGGGTCATATAGTACTTGTCCTTTCGTGTTGGCTTATTTCACTTCGCATCATGTCCTCAAGGTTCATCCAGGCTGTAGCACGTTGTCAGCATTTCCTTCTTTTTAAGGCTGAATAATATTCCACTGTGTGTGTAGACCACGTTTTATTTACCCTTTTATCTCTCAGTGGACACATGGGTTGTGAATAAGGCTACAGCATTGGTGTACAGATACTCCATCAGGGGACTTTAATAATAAAAAGCAATGACCCTTTGCCTCCTTCCTCTGCCACGTCTGCTCTGATATTCCAGAGATGGGAAGGGATTGTCCATTGCTTGAGTAACACTGAATAGGTGATGGGCTCAGCAAATGGCTGAACACCCACAGTCACTGGCCAACCTGTTCATAATTTCTCTTGCGGCTTAGTTTTCTTATGCAGTCCATCATTTTAGAAGTTGTTGCATTTTTCTCTTGCAAGGAGATACTTAACAAATCTTGTAGGCAGAGTTTTTTTTAATTTAATGAGACCTAAAAATTTCATTAGGTGATTTGAAACCATATAAAATAATAATGATGGGAATGGAGATGACAATATTATTATCAGCTCCAAGCTTTTGCATGAAATATTGTTCCGTCTGCATGTTGCATTGTTTTGCTTACACGGTGTGATTGCCAAGTCAGCTACACCATGGTGGAGTGTGGAGCAGAAGAGAACTGGTGAATTTTATTTGATGTTCAAGTGAGAGGCATATGCTGCTTGTTGATTGTCTGACAGATTTATAATGTTGTGGGGACAGGAGTCTCCATAAGTAGGGGTGACTTAACACCACAACGCAAGGCTTGTTTCTGAGCAACTTGTGGGAATTTTCCCCTTCCAAATGCCAATTAATCTATAGGAACGAGACATCAGATGAGAATGTGATTGTTAAAGTGTTATTTACCATCGATTTCCAAGGCTGTGACTGAAGGAATGGTGGTCAACCCATTCCCTTTGAAGGACAGTTTTTCAAAGTTGTAAACTCTCCAGAGCAGTGGTGGGCTGTCAGACCAGAGCACCTGCATTAAAGGATGCTCTTTCCTTCTGGTTCTGGCTCTGCTGGGAGACTCAGCCTCACTCCCTCCTCTAAAACTGCACAGAAGCCTCCCCTGCAGAGCTTCCCCAGGGCTGGGCTGTTTTGGGAAGAGCTTTGAAGATGAAGGGAGGTGCTGTCTCTTCCTGCTGTTCCCCCTTAATTTAATATGGCCTTATGGCCTCTCCCTAAAACCAGAGGCGTCTTTCCCTGTTGGGCCTGAGGTCAGTGGCAGGAGCTGTCAGCTGAGATGCTGCAGCGCCTGTCCCACTGGCCCTCCTCTTCCTGGGGGCGGGGAGCTTTGACAATCCAAGAGGCCATCTGGCTTTCTCCCAAAGGGAGCCCCTCGGCTCACCAGCTAGTTCCGCTCCTTGGTTCTGAGCTCTTCCAGCTAGCTTAGCTTCAGTAACGGGGATTGTAGCACCTCACCTGCCCAGCTCTGCCCAGGCATGGCTACACCCAGATCACCAAAATAGACTTCTGAAGCGCAAACCTGGACATCGCTCACGATCTCGTTGGAAGTCTTCCAGAGACCACATCCCTTATGCTCCTTTTCAGAGAGGAGAGGCTGAGCATAACTAACCTTCCTGTGCTTGCTCGTATAGGGTGTTCATCATTGGGCTGAGTGGTTCATCCCTGAATGCTGACGTGCACCTGCTGCCTGTCTGTCTGGCGTTTTCTGTTTCTGATCTGCCATGGGATAGCAAACACGGTGGCCAATGAGTTAACACTATTCACGAGAATGAATAAGACTGAAGTTTGGTGCAAGGATAAAAGGCAAAGATTTTGAAGCCCAGGAGCTCTGGATTGGAGGGCTGAACCTGTAATTTATTAGATGGCGTCTCAGGCTGGTTATTTAATCTCTCCAAGCCTCAGGTTCCTCATTTGTAAAATGGGAGTAGGAATAGAACCTTTTTCATGAGGTTGGTGTCACAGGCAAGGTGTCTGGCACCCTGAACAGTTTCCTGTTACTGACATTAGTGGGGGTGGGGGTAGTAGCACAGACTGTTCCCCCCCCCACGTACCCCTCGGTATTCACCATCTCTCTTACAAGGGTCCTCAGCTTCCAAATGCAAGCACCTGTGACTTTTGCTGAGGGCTTTGTTATCGGCTTGGCTGGAGCTCAGAGAGGGCCGGACGTTCCCAGAAGTATCCCCTCGGCATCTGCAGGAGTGACTCCCAACTACTGACTGACAGGAAGAGGTGGACAAGAGCCTGGGTCCTGGCCCGGGGTGGGGGTGTCTCTGAGACACTCTGCTGAGCTCCCCAGGGGTGCTGACACAGCAGTCACCTGCTGGACAATGATCATGACCTTGCTCTGGCTGTCCTCCCTCCCCTGTCTCATTTCCTGACGTTCCTGAAGGGCTTCCTGGGGTTACTTCCTAAATAAGCTACAAGTGCTCTGTTAGGGCTGGCCTCTAGAGGAACCCAAACTAAGCTTTGGGAGGCCTGATAGATGCGGCCTTGTTTGCCACCCCGCATTCCGTTCACTTCTGTACGTTGCTTGGATCGCATGGAAAAGAAAAATTGTTTTCACACAGGTACATTGTTACAAATACTAACGATGTTTATTTCTAAGATCTCACTTGGCAATCACTGTACATATTCTCAGCTGAAGTTCCAGAAGTGTGAGAGATGGGTAGTAAATGCTTTCAGAACTGAATCATTAAGATCTGGTCACCACTTGTTGGGGAAGGTCATTGAGAGGATGTGGCCTCGGCTTGGCCCTCCAGCTGGCCCTGGGCAGTAGGGGGCTCATCACCCTTCCTTGTCCTTTTCAAGAACTGGAGACGTGGAGACCACCTGGGTGATGTACATGACAAACCCCAGTTCAGCACTCGGTTGTAAACTTTGAAGATTCTGGTGGGAGGGTGCAGAAACCTACGACCTTGAGGCTGAGGCTGCCCAAGAGAAGCCTCGAATGTAAGTCCCCTTGCTTATTAAATCGCCACCTACCCATCTGGAGTGGCCTCCTCTGTCTTCTGTCTCTCCATATGCCTCCTGGGCCAGTTCAGATGTCAGCCTGGAACCAACTGAGGTTTGGAACCAGTTCTACTTCCATTCCAGAAATGAATAGTCAAGGAAGAGCAGAGGAACCTTTGAAGAAACACGAAACAGCCTCCAGCACACAGTATCATCCTGATGAGACAGCTGCCCCATTTGCACAGTGTCAGTGCTCGGACATTCATGTCACTGCACAGATGACTATTTCAAAGTGAAAAGGGCATGCACTGGGCAGGCGGTGGTGTCCCTGTTTGAGCATTTCATGTGAAGAAATGTGCAAGAGGCCAGAATGTTTAGAATGACCAGCACAGTGTGGCACTCCTCACGCAAAGGCCAGACCCATGCAAAGATGGAAGACAGGTTTTCCCCCCAGAGTGTGCCCAGACATGAGCTTATGTGGCCGCACAGTTCACGTGTATGCAACCCAGCAGGTGTCTGTTCTTTTTTATGACAGCTTTCGAAGGGGTTAATATGTATTTTAACACAGTAGCCCTTTGACTGTAGCCTCTGACTCAGAGCCAGGTTTGAAACGGCCACATCGTGGCACGTGGCCTGCAGAATGCCAGCCCCTCCCTCCTCCAACCTCCGGGATCTGCTGCTGTTTCCCAAGAACTTCATTTCATTTTATTAACTAGCATTTCAGTTTATTAACTCATTCCAATGCCACAAATGAGAAGAGGCTGAAAACGGAGGGGCTCTCTCCTCTTGGAATAGGGTGTCTTCCGTCTGCCTAATGCTGGCAGCACTCAGTAAGAACTGGTGAAGAACCATACAATGGTGTTCCCAATGTGTAGATGTGTAGACTACAAAGCACCTGTCTCCCACAGTGGTCCACCCTCCCCAAATATTTATGTCACCAATAATTCTTTGAACCTTAAGTTTTGAGATAAAAGCAACAGCACAGTCCTTGTAGTGTAGAACCATCCTTTGTGGGGTGTTTCTGTTAGTGAACAGTGGCCGATCCACTCGCCTGCCCACCCCTGTCCCAGAGACGCCTGCTTTAGAGATGGCTGTTAGTGATTAAAAGAGATACCTGGCTGCCCTACCTGTAAGGACAACTGGGAACTTGGCCTATTATTAACCTTCAGCTTCGGCTCACCAGGGCAAACCTGAGAAATTAAAGAAAACCTCAGTTGTTGGCATCTCTATGTTGTCTTTCCCTTGCATAGATTAAGAAAGTTGTTGGTGTTTCAATTCAGTGATGACGAACTTGAAAGGGAGGGAGGACTGGTACCTTAGTCCTGGGACAAAGGTTGGAGAGAGGGAAGATCTGGCAGCCATTCTCATTAGCACCCTTTGCATGGAGAGGGGGCACATCTTGTGAATATCACTTATTACTCAAGTGTCAGAACATCTTGTGTCCTGGAAAGTGATAAAGCAGATCTGTGAATTAAGTAAAGAGATGAGCTTCAGGTAAAATGCGAAGGGGCCAGCTTGGTCTTGGTGACATGGCTCTCTCCTCCTGTCCCCTGCTGACAATTCCTGGTCAGGCACATGATCATTAGAGGCCAAGGAGGGAGGGAGTCACCCTGCAATGGGATTTTATTCAACAGCAGTGGATGGGCAGAATAACCACTCTCAACTATTTTGCCAGTGTCCGTACCATTTAATGCAGTGCTTCATCGTTAGCTTCTCGCTTTGTGGGTGTTGTTCTTGCTTTCCACACTAAGCCCTTGTAGCCTCTATACCATCTGTGGCCCCCACATACCCCTCAACAGTGCTTGGCACATGGCAGGTATTTGGCAAACACTCTGTGACTGATGGAATAGATTTGAAGATCGAATCTGGTCTCAATGAGAGAAAAAATTGCAATCAAACTGTCCTAAGCCAAACCAGGAACGTAGTGGCTTCTATAACTGGGAAGTCCATGTATTAGTAGCCTTAGGCATAGCTCGCCTCAGGGCCTCATATGATGTCAATGGGGCTTGATTTCTCTAGTCTTACTTCTGCTTTCCTCCATATTAGCTTAATTCTCAGGATCTGTGTGATGGCAAGACGCTGATTTTCTGAGAGTCAGACAAAAATTATGTACCCTTTCATCAGAAAAATAAACACATACTCCAAACTTTATAATCAATTTATGGAGGTTTCATGTGCCCCTAAAATCTCAGCATTATACACGTCATGCTTAGAGAAGTCCACAGCTTTGGGAATCATAATTGGAGGGGTTGGAAAGACAACCTTTATTCCCAGGAGGGAGGCAGCTTTATGTTCCATGTCAGAAAAGACTGTCCATCCACAGGGTAATAGCTTTGAAAGTTCAGAGGGCTGTGCTATGGGTGGCCAGTCGTGTTGTTTGGGGCCACTGCATCAAGGTGTATTTACCCATCCATCGCTGCTCTACACACATTGTTCCCTTGCAGTAGGCTCTTTTTAATATCTTTGAAGGAGAATAAGGAGTGGAAAGACTTCTTTAAAAGTTGGGCTCCAAGGTGCAGTCTTAATATATATATTAACTTGTGAAACTTATCAATGTGACCTGCACCATGACAGAAAACAACATGTGTCATCTGTTTGGCAAGTGGACTTCCAGGTAAGTGGGGTTAACAGAACAGGCATGGCTGCGAGATGTAGTTGTCAACCCAACTCTTTCCTCAAATCCTCATTGGACAAAGGAAGAGAGGAGCAAAACAACATCATGGATTATCATATTTAGTAGATTCTCCCAATGCTTGAGTTTCACTCATTTATTTGTTCATATGGCAAATATTAATATTTGCAGAGTACCCACTCTATGCCTGATATTTATCTAGGGGGCTGAACAGTAAAAAAGTCCTGGTTCTGATGGCGATGACCCTCTAGTGAGATCTACGTGGTGGGCATTTTGAGTGGTGAGCATTTGAAATTTGCCTTCCCAAAACTGTTTGCCCATGGTAACTAACTTGAGCTTAATTAAGGCTTTACCCCTTTCCCACATTCAGTCCTCTTGGTTTGAGGGACAGGTCAATGACCTGGAGTTATCGCCGTCAGCCTAATTGCAGCCCGAATCGCCAGCCACAATGTCACCTGACCCAAGCCAGTCTAAAGCTCAGGATTTTGGCAGAAGCTATTGGGAAAAAACACACATACACATGTACATTCTCCCTGCTGAACTTGAACCTGAGAGGCTATAAGTTAGAGCTATCAGTCAACGTGCCCCACAAGGAGAGAACCAATTGGAGGATGGAGAAAATAGAAGAGTATCACTGAGGGGTAGTGCAAAAGACATGGTGGCTTCATGGCATTGTGTGAGCTCTGGATCAACTTGAGCCTGAACCCAAAGTTTCACTCTGGACATTATTGTCCTGGTCAGTTTGGGTTTGGTTTTCTATCAGTTGCTACTGGAGGAATCATACTTGACTCACCTGCTGGCCTAGAAGTCTTGGTGAAGTAGTTTCAGCTGCAAGCATGTTCTGAGTGAGTAGCTGGCATGTGCAAGCTTCTCGGACGACAGATATGCCAAACTGTGGGGCAGGTGAAGGTGGACCTGCTCGCTCCTGCCTTCCCATTATCAGTCCCTGCTACTCACTCCAGTACCCTGTCCCATGAACCCTTCCTACCTTCCCAGGCACTGGTCCTGGGTCCATTTCTGCTCTTGCTGCCGTCAGTCCATCCTCACTTAGGTAATGACGGCTGGGGGCCTTGGCGTGCTGGGCAGAGCACTGACCTTTCCTGAAGACTTGCTTTCTACTTCTATGCTCCAACCAGCTATCTAAGTGGCCTGCTGATAGTGTGATAAAGCATGAGCTTTAACTCACCCCCATCGCCTCCACCAACACCTGCCAAAAAAGGTAGGTATAATAATAAATAATAATAATAACAACAACAAAAACAATAACATTCTCTTCCACAAACGCTTTCATGAAGATCAAAGGAGTTAATTCATGGGAGAGCACGTGTAAATAGCAGGTGGACACATGAAAAAGAAGACGTCATCGTTAACATACCTAAGGTATGACTTCACTTGGGAGAGTTTGCTCTTTAAAAGGGGAAAAACCATTGCTACATGAATGAAGCTGTAATAGTGAAATAACTGCCTTTAGCAAGGCTGGGGAAGGGGAGATCCTCGCCCAACCCTCCAACTCTCCTGTGCAGGCACCTCCTCCTCTGGCCTTGTAGGGTGGGCACTGCAGCCCGCTTCCATCCCAGGATAGTAGTTATGACCTGGAGAACCCTAGATCATAAAGGAGAACATCTTTATCTTTTTGCTGGTAGATATATTTCCAGCACTCATAAGTCAAAAGGCGGTGTGGAGGTCAAAAGGCTGATGGATGAACAGCCTGGTCTCCCTTGATGGGAAGAGAAGAGTGGGGTGGGGAGCTGTGTGGAGCTGTTGTACCTTCTTCTGAATGTAAAAAGGCAACCAACGCATGAAGATACCAGGAGGACAGTGTCTGGCTATGAAGGCTAAGCATTTGAAAACAAATGAAGTTGTTCCAAAAGAATGAATGGGCTGGAAGTCCTGAGTTCACCAGATCAGTGGCTAGGGAAATAACTTTTACTGTTATCTGTGTGCCTCCTTGCAAGGAACATTTGGGCAGCTTCCAAATAGTTTCTGGAAGTGACCTTTCCCTTTGGGTCTCTGAGGTGCAGCCGTAGCGTTTGTGCCGAGTGCATCTAACTCCGTGGCTGGTGAGATACTTGGACAAACTGAGGAGTTGGTATGCTTGGTTTGGGGGATCCCACTGAGAATTTCCTCCACATCCTTGTGACCTAATTTTTTCTTTTGTTCTTCCTCTTTTTAAAAGAATTGAGATACAAATTATACCCAATTAAATACACAGATTAAGAGGGTACAGTTGGATGAACCCTGACGAATGTAGGCACCCGTGTAACCAGCATCTTGGTTAAGTATAGACTATTTCTAATAACTCAAAAGTTCCCTTGTGCTACTTTCTTTTATCCACCCAGAGGTAACCATCATTTTGCTTCCTGTAGTGATAGCCCAGTTGTGTCTGTTCTAGAAGCTCATATAAATGGAATCATATGGTATGCTCTCTTTCATGTCTGTTTTGCTCAAAATTATACTTTTGAGATTTATTCATGTATTTGCATGTACCAGGAGCTTCTCTGTTGTTACTGTTGAATAGTTTTCCGTAGCATGAACACCCCACCATTTATCCATATTCTCCTGTTAATGAACATTTGGGTTGTTCCCAGAATTTGGTAATGAAGGTGTGCAGGACTGTGAGTGAGTGGACTTGGGTTCTAGTCCTGCCCCTGATCCTGCCCCTGACTCCCTGGGGGTCTTGCCAAAGCTCCAGGCTTCTGACAGGCAAAGGAGCAGAACTAGCTGTGCGCTCAGGACAAAGCCTTCTTCCTTTCCAACTTGTTCTTCTCGCACTGATATTCCAGGATTCTGATTTGTGTCCCAGCGTGTATGACAGTGGGAGTCTGGGTGGTGCCACCCATGCAGAGATTTCTGTTTGGATGAAATAAAGGGAAGTGATATCTGACTTTTCACATGTGAATTTGAAAATAGACAAAATCCTGCTGGGAACGTAAGTTCCTAACATAGAACTTTCTAAGAAATAAAGTTAACATTTCTCCCCAGACACTTTATTAATTCATGTTTTCTCCTTTGATGGAGGAATGAAACGACTACTCTAAAGATATGAAAGGGTAAATTCCCTTTCAGTGTGCTTACCTGCTTTCCTGGAGTAGGAAAGTTACCTTTATTATGTGGAATTTGGCTTAATGCACTTCAACATTAGGTCTGCAGAGTTATATCCTCAGAGGTCTTAGAACTGTTAACAAATGGAAGAAGTGGGAATATTTAACTTGGAACAGAAACATCTCTCTTTGTCACCATCTCTAGCTCTCTAGGTCTCTTTCCAGTAGTAGAATAAAGGGCTTTAACGTAGGTGAATAGTTTGGACCCACAGATGTTGACTACAGGTAAGTCTCTTTCTACTCAAAACAATAATAGGTTTCTCCAGGAATAGAATGTGCAGTGAGTGAGTCCACATTCCTGGAGGGGTTCAAGCGGACAGGTTCATTGAGACTGTTGTGGAAGATATTTATGGACCAAATTGAAATCAAGGACCTCTTCTGAAATTCCTTTTGGATCCCTGGTGTTGTAGGCACATCATAGACACAGAAGGTTCATACCAGGCAACCACAGTAGGAAGCCTGGATATGTGGGTCTCTGGAGATAAGGGTCACCATCTGGCTTCCTGTTGGCCTGGTATACTCTTAGAGTGGCTAGGTAGGTGTTGCTGACATAAAAAATGTAACTTTTGGAAATGAGATTACTATAAAAGATTATTACAAATTTGTGTTTTCTGAAAGTGGCCTTGGTTTTTGGAAATAGCCAAAAGCTTGATCAATACAGGGTCACCATAGTGGACAAAACTGGGACAAAATCCAGCAGCAGAGGCCTGACAATGGAGGGATGAAAGTGATTTTCTTGGCACACCCATAAGCTCAATATGCAGTATGAGAGATTTCCCCCAAATGGCACCATGCAGCTGCAGAGGCACTGGGGGAACCTGCACTTAACTGAGTGTCTACACTGAACTGATTTTTCAAATATCATTCTCACGTTTTATATTTACAGTGCTTATTATGTCTAGGCGAGGGATCGGCATGTTTACTTTATTTCTTATGATAGAACATTTCCGAGGCTGCTGGAAGCTCTAACTCATGCTTCCTTCACTACAGAACTTATCATGTTACGTGGTAATCTTAGGAAGACCCAGCAGGGTCTGCCAAGCTGGGCACCTGAGTACTGTGGCTGGGATGCTTTACCTAACCTGCCTTTACTCCCTCTCTCCCTTGCGACTTATTTATCTGCTGGTGCGGCAACATGGCACTTCTGGAGAGGGCTCTCCTGTCTGGCACGTTAACAGCTGGACAGCTGCCGGAGCTAGCCACCTCCATGGGAGTGGCTGGCTGCTCTGTGGAATCTGGAGATGTGAGACAAGGAGGATGCCATCTTCAGTCCCTTTCAGGGTGGGCAGAGCTCGTCTGCCCTCCAAGAGGGACCTGCTTTAAGTGCTAAGTTCTGTGAGAGAGCAGTATCGTGATTGAGGTTTATATAATGGACCAAGCCAGAGTTTTCCCTTGAAGGCGACTTTGGTAAATGGAAAAGGAGAAAAGGCAGATGACAGGGTTGCCAAAAGGAGTGAAGAAGAGACTGGGCAGCAGCAGACAAGCCTCAGGGTGACACTGCAGCTTTGTTTAAAGGCAGTCCTGCAAGTCTGTATTGACACAGGCGGAGGTGGGGCAGCTCCTTATCATGGAGCACGTGGCGTAAGTCTCCTATTGCACAAAGACTCTGAGGTTGACAAGAACTTGGGGGGCAGGCCAGTTGTTTTCAATTTGCCTTATTGTGGAATGAAAGAGGGTGTCTTGGCCCTTGTTTGTTTGCTCCACATCAAAAGTGTTTCCTGTTCCAAAGTATCTGCCCTCTATTTGGGTGTTATGCCTTTCCCTCATTCTCAGCTCCGGGGCTTTTGGTGAAGGTTCCACTCCTAACTGAGGAATGAAGCATGTGACTCAAGCCTGAGACAGTCAATCCACCATGTTTCCTTAGCCACAGTGATCGGCCTCTGGCCGGGCAGCACCAGTGGTATTCAATGACACTTTGGCTGGGAGTGCTGGGTCAAGGTAAAAGTCTTTTCCACCAGATTTGGCCCTGACAGTGTGCAAAGCTGGAATTCTTGCAGCCATCTTGCAACTACCAGGAATCCCAGACTGAAGCCAGTATAGTGCAGAACAGAGCAGAGAGGTGGAAAGAACCAAATCTTGATGCTGTTGCTTGGACCCTGAATCCAGCTGTGCCTAAAGCTTAATTTCCCCTGGACTTTGCAATTCTTTTTTTTTCTTGCTTTCCACTCCAGAGGTTCTGACTGCATCAGTTTTGTGCAGCTGGTGGGCAGGGTTTGGGAACAGGTGTGACAGGACTAATGCACTGATAAAAATTGCAGGATGGTGTGTTGCAATTCCCTGTAAGGAAAAGCTTTCAACAGAGCTGTCCGAAGAGGGTATAAGCTCCCTCAAGGGTGAATTCCTTATCAGTGGCAAGATTCCATTATGCACAGGATGATCATTTAGAGGGGATAGCATAGAATTCAGGCATCAGATGGAAGGCTGAACTGGGAAGCTCTTTAGATCTATATGTTTCAAAGTCACTTCTTAATGACTTCACAGTCACATGGCCTTTTCAAACTCCTTCTCTAGGTATCTTTAGTACAAGCAAGAAATGATAAACGTAGCATGGTGTGGATAAAATGAGAGTTCCTGTGGCCAGGATTCTCACCCGACCCTGGTTGAGTAGCTCACTGCACACCTGTGGGCAATACATGGCTGTTGACTCTATATAGAGGTCCATCCAGTGCTCTGGGCGCATGACACGGTGGGACGGCTGCAGGAGAGCAGAGTAGAGGCTGGAGAGGTGGCAGTGCCGAGGACAGAGGCCCAGAGGATGGCTGTGTGGGACGACTGTGCAGCCAAAGAGGCCCAGAGGACAGCTGTGTGGACAGAGGGGCCCAGAGGCAGAGACCAGCTTGCTGCATGCAGACTCGCTCTGAGTGAACAGGATTTTAGTGACTGACCTGCCACCTGGAAATAAAGTTGGGTATAACCCTTTCACCCAAAGAACATTTTGCTATCAATTTCTTTGGCCACATTGAATCCATAGTGAACTTGCCCAGGCTGAAATCCATTGGCAAGACACATGGCACAAAGACTCTAATTCTGTGATCCTGATAACCGACCCTGGTGGGCAGAAATACTACAACTAGGTCTCCACCATGAACCTACCTTTGGTTCATCCCTGTGCTCTGTCAGTGGGGTTGACCAACTATATCTTCCAAACCCCTTCCACTTTCTACACCTCAGCTCTTGCCTCTACTGGGAATTTCCTCCCTTTCTGCTTTCCTCCTTTTGTCTTACAGGAACCGACTCTCATGTTCCTCTGGCCAACCCAGACCAAAGGAATGATTCCAAAAGTCGGAGACCTTTGAGTGATCCAGTTTTCCGAAGCACTGCTTTGCACTTACTAATACTGCTTTGCATAGTTTCTTGACCTTTTTTCATGATTTCTTGGCCTACCATCTTCTAGAGGGCAGATATGGATTATGAATTCCATCACCCAGCACATAGCTTTGCACAGGTTGTACTCAGTTGATGTTTATATGTTAGTGATGTTTTAATATTCCAGGATCTTGTTAGCATCCCCTCCTGGTATTGGACCACCTGCCAGTCTCAGATCTGCATCATTAGTGTGCACTTGGTTGACACAGGCTCTCCTACACCACTTTGCTAACCTATGGAAGTCTAGTTGTGTCCGGGGTAGTTTCAGGGCCCAAGACACAGAGGAGACAGAACCATATCTCCTTGCTCTGAGTCCGTCCCACTCCACCCACACCTGATACTCCACATACCTGATGAGATATATAGTCATTCATTCATTTATTCATTCATTCACCAAGACTCACCAGGCACAATGTGCCAGGCATTGGGTGTATAGTGATGAACAAATTAAATGTAGTCCCTGGCTGTGGGGCTTCTGGTATGGAGTTCCTTTCACACAGAGCCTCGATTGTTCCCCCTCCATCCACTGATGTCTCCCTAGACCCTGAGATGTCTTGCCTCCGTATCTTGGATCTGGCATGTGTCCCTTGGGAGGTAGGGTCTGTTTGCCCTTTCGCTGATGCCAGAGCCCTCCTCCTAAGGTCTTCTTTCTACCTACTCCCCCTTTTTTCTGGGACAGAGGTGTGGCACCTCATTCCCAGGAGCCACCTTCTAATCTGTTTCCCCAGCTCAGGAAACCCTGCGTGGGTCTCTCTTAAAAGCCAGAAGAGATCTGGGTTGCCCAGGGATAATCTTATGGATGGTTACCGTTAACGGAGTTTTGCAGCTTGAACGTCCATGTGATTTAAATTAGTAAAGCTAAAAGAAATATGCATAATCCTGACTAGGGGGAAAGCAAAGGCCAACCCCCGCTGGGCTCTGGCGTGAGGTCATGACCCCCAGGTCACCCGTAAAGTCTTTGAGCCTCACCTTTGGCTCTGGACCCTGAGATTGAGGCTCCTGGTCCTACCTGCAGCCCCAGCTCCCTCAGGTGCTATGACTGAAACCTGTGTAAGCGACGAGCTACCTGACCACCTGCTCGGGGCAGGGACTGGGCGGGTCTTTTTCATATTTCACAGCCAGCAGCCCAAAGCTGCTGAGGTTGGGGGTGGGGGAATACCATCCCGAGGGACCACCTGGCGATGGTGGCGCCGAGAGGAGCGAGGCTTCCCTTGCCTTCAGTCTGTGCCAGCGCTCTGGCGCCTGGTTGGCGCTTCCTGCAGGCAAAACGAAGCCTGAGAAGGATCTCGGGGGAACTTCCTAGGAAAAAGGACGTATTTCAGGTTGGAAAGGTGTGGGCAGGGAGCGCCAAGGCTGCCTCCAGCCCAAGAGAATCCCCGGCGCGCTCTCCACTACAAGCCCACGTGCGTGCGCCAGGCAGCTGAGCGCAAGTCGGAGGCCCAGCGAGAAGACGCAGAGGGGCGGCAGGCGGAGGCCGCCCGCTGGCCGGGGAGCGGGGAGCGCGCAGGGAGGCGGCGGCGGGCGCGCGGCGGCGGGGCTTCCACGGGCTTCCCTCCCCGGGCCGCGGGCGCACGGCGCGGGCCCAGGGCGCGGAGGCGGCGTGCAGGAGCGGGGAGTCCCCGAGGCACCCCTCGCCGGGCGCGGGGACGCAGCGCCGAGAGGAGGGAGGTCTGGCCGATTCCTCCCGGCGCCTGCCCGCCCCCGCCTCCTGCCCCCGCCCGCGGCCTGGAGCGCGCCTCCCTCGCGCCCCGGGTCTGGCGAGCCGGGAGCCGCCGTGAGCACCAGCTGCCGCCGCCCCGGGAGCTGCTCCGGCCGCACCATGCGGGAACTGGCCATCGAGATCGGGGTCCGAGCCCTGCTCTTCGGGGTCTTCGTGTAAGTAGTGCGCGCGCCGCGGGCGGGGGCACACGGCCGCGGGGACCCACGGACCGAGCGTCTCTGAGCCCCAACTTTGCGCCACCGCGTCCCGCCGGGGTCTGGATTCGAGGTTCGCTCCCCGCCCAGTGCCCGGCATGTGTCCTACGGGACCAAGAGAGACCCTCTCGGTTCCCTTCCAGGGACCCTGAGCGCGGAAGGACCCGCGCACGCCGGGCTGAACGCCGCTCCTGCCACCCCCATCGCGTCGGGGAACGGTCCCCGCCAAAGGGGTCCTCTCGCCTGCGCCTGTCGCCGGCTCCGCAGCACCTGCCCGGGATTCAGGGCTGCTCCCCTGGACACGGGCACTCACTCTCGCCCGCGTCCTGGGCAAGTTTCTCCTTGGGTGCGATCTTCTGAGCCCGACGTTTCAGGCTTTGCCCCTGGTGCATCGCCTATCGTCCCACGCCGTGCCCAGGGCCGGGCTCGGTCTCCTTCCGTGTCCCTGGCTTTGGTCCCCCAGGTCCTGGTGAGGATTTTCCCAGGAGGCGTTTGCGGTACTTCTCCGGCTGGAAAACTGTTAGTGCGGAGGCTGAGGAAGTCGGGGACCGCAGTCCGAGATATGGGCTCCATGCGCCCCGAAACCCTGTGCCTAGTCTACGTCCGGTTAGGGTGCAGGCGGGGCCCCTTTGGGGACAGCAGAGCAATGCCCCGGGTAGCTCTGAGTGGCTGGTACCTGGAAATAGAGATCTTGGAAAGAGGAGGGGGCGCTGGCTCAGTTTCTTTCAGAGATGTCTGGACCCCAAGGCGCCCCGAGGACCCACTGCCCACCCGCCTTCTGGGCCCAAACAGCGGGGAGATGTCAGTGTCCCTACCTGTCAGACCAAGCCCAGACACCCAGTTCAGACCCACTCCGCAGCCCCTGCCATCTCCTGTCACCTAGGCACCCACAGCTTCTCCCTGCATTGCTGGGTCAGGTTCTCTCTCCCCCTCTGCCCATGGCTGTTTTCTGACAAATTTTGAATATTAAAGTTGCGTGAACTTTTTCTGGATTTGCCGGGTTTTTTTTTTAAATTGAAAAGCCCACTGAGCTGTTCCAAACAGGAGGCCCCTCTCTGGATTTCTGCCCCAAATCCGGAGTCATTGATGGCAGGTGGGGAGGCTTGTGAGTTGACTTCTGTGCGGTGCAGCCCAGGGTATGCACATGGAAAGAAAGGCCCTTTCTTGCGTGTTTTTCTTTACCAGGGATTAAATTCATCCAGAGTATTTATTCACACCACCAGAAAGGGCCGTGAGCTCCCCCAGATGCAGGCAAGCCCCCTCTCCCAGCTTTTGACTAAACACTAGTGTTATTCAGTGGAAAGAAGAAATGAGAAAAACTTCAGTTGGGTCTTGATGTATCTGGGAAAACAGAAAACACGTTTCCTTCCTCTTACTCTATTTCTACCTTTGGGATATACAGGAAAACTAGTAATTGCTGTGTGATCAGATGGGGACAGCTTCCAATGGCAGACAGAATACACCGCATTGGATTATGATGTGATAGAAATGATAGTGTTCAGTGCACAGTAGGATTTACTATTGGTTAGTGAATGTGTGTGTGAGCAGTGCTGAAATAAAGTGAGGTAGGCTCTTAGGCTGCCTGGTTTGATTGCTGCTGGGACTTCTCAGATTGAAAAGGCTCCAATGATATGTAAATACTTATATGGTTTTCAAACATCCCCCAAAACATTTATGAAGTGTTTACAAATATATAACGGTCTATGCACTAGATTTGAAAACTTGATAATCACCATTAAATGTGGTTCTTGCTCCCTCTAAGGATGTCCTGTAAACACCAGGGCAGGTGGTTTATGTTTTTTTCTCCAAGTTTCCCCTTTGTATTAATTACTTAATGGGGGATCTGCTGACCCCAAAAGGGATACCCTTAGGCAGTCATGGCTGATTCCCTGTTTTGGATGATTCCGTGATTTTATATCAAATCAGAAATATGAACAGTATGTCCAACTTGTGGCTTTTACCTGCAAAGACAGCTTTGGTATCTGCGCTAGACTCTCTGGGTGGGAGCTGAATGTTCAGATGGTCTTATCATCAGGCAGATGACGACTTGGGGAGGACAGGGTTAGAGCATGGTTACAGATGACCCTTTGTTTTCTCGGATAAGTTTCTGGGGAGATGACAGACGCTGACTTCTGGGGGAAGTTTTATTCTTCCTTTTGCCAGTGCTGGTCTGACAGCAAGATTCAGTGGCATGTAGCCACCTCTGCTTGTGGAGATGGTGGTCTCAGCAGCAGGGTGTTACCCCAGTCAGTTTAGAAAGTTCTGGTCAAGCTGAAACCAATGTCTCTTAGCTGATATCATTCATCATCTGGTTCTGCTTGGTAGATCTACCCTATTTCTCAGGATAAGAGAATAATCTTTTTTTGTAGGAATACCTTACTTCTTTGAAAACTGCTGCCTCTGGGGAAATATCACCCATAGGTGCACCTGCTCTCTGATCATATTTGCTCTGCACGAGAACAGGACCCCACTGCCTGATGCCCATGTACCCCTGTAGATGTGAAGTTAGTGCTAATGAAATGAATTTTTGAACGTATGGATAGTAGAGATATATGCTTTTCTCTTGCTCCGTCCATAGACCAGGGTTATTGCTGAGTTTTGGTGGTTCAGAATTCCAAGAGGATGTACTTCAGAAAACCCCCAAAGATGGCCTAAAGGGTGCTCAGATTTTTTGGACAGTTCTTACTAAGAAGCTCAATCACTGGGAAGAAAATTAGCAATAAGTCATGCAAATCAGGGCTGGCACATAGTTAAACATAACAAGAAATAAATTGGAGGAATTCAGTGTTTAGGAAAAAATCCAAGTTAGATGTGCAGCTTTGAGACTGCATTTAGTGCTGTGAAGGTTGTGGGCCTGGAGGCCTGTTTGTTCCTATGTAGGGGCTGGGTACTGAGCAGACAGAAAGGGTACCGGTGGGCTTCCTCCGTCCTGCTGCCATGCCAGACTCCAGCAGAGACTCTGCGAATGGTTCTGTGCATGCCAAAGCCAGCACCTGACCTTGTTGAGAAAGCAGTTTGGAAATGAGGGGCCAGTCAGTAGCCCAGGACCAATGGTATTCCACTTGCCCTTTACTCCTATCACCAGTACAATAACTACCATTTATTGAGGGCTTACTATGTGCTAGGCACTAATGGAGAGGCTCACATATATCATTTGAGCCTATATGCACCTGATGAAGAGGTCTCTTGGTAGTCTACTCACGCAGGAAAAAACTGAAGCACAAATAGATTAATGACCAACGCAGATCTGAGATCCAAGTCTAGGTTCTCTTGCTGTGGTATCTGGACTCTCCATCACCTCACTGTACTGTTTCAGAAAAGTTAGCAGCCAGTGTTGGGCATCTGAGGGCTTACTATGTGCAAAAGGCATTCCTTGGGATTTCTTTTTGAAGCCTTGTCTCACTTGAGGTGGACTTTCCTTCTCCCCACTTTACAAATAAAGAAACCAAGGTTTAGGAAGGTTAAGCACTGGCAGACAGACACTCACCTAGCAGGAGGTATAATCTGGATTCAAACAGGCAGTTGACCCATGCCCCAAAGCCAGAGATAGAATGCTTCAGGCACCAGGCTTCCAGACTAGGGTGACAGTGACTGCATCCTGGAACCCATCCCCTATATGACCAGTTATCTGCAGAGGAGCTCATGCACAGCCTGGAGGAATGTGTGGGAAGAGATGTCACTGTTGTTCTCAAACCAGAATCTTAGCATGCTGTCTTGCCTATGGGTTTCTGTCCTGGGCAAGTTCACTGGGGATTCAGTGTGACCAAAGAAATGACAGTAGAACATTCTTGGGGTGAAAGGGTTATACTCAGCTTTATTCCCATGGTGGCATGGGACTAGAATCCTATCCACTCAGAGTGAGCCTGCATGCAGCAAACTGGTCTCTGCCTCTGGGCCTCTCTACCCCCACAGCCGTCTCAGTCTCTGTCCTCGGTGCTGCCACCACTCCAGCCTCTGCTCTGCTCTCCTGCAGCCTTGCACTATGCCACCGTGTCTCGCAGAGCACTGGGCAGGGCTCTTTGTATAGAGTCAATAATGACATACTGCCCACACGTGTGTAGTGAGCTAGCCAACCAGGGCCAGGTGAGAATCCTGGCCACAGGAAACTTCACTTTATCCACAGATGCCATGTCAAAGGTGGAGGGGTAGCAGTTGTAGTTCACATGCCCTAGGAGATGGAGTGAGGGCGTGTTACATATTTGGAGGGGAAGATGTGGTGAATAAATTGCAGATAAGAGCGTAAGTGGTAGCATTAAAGAACTAGCAGCATACTGCTTTCTCTCACAGCTGTTGGCCATCGCCCTCCAGGACATCAGTTCATTTGGAACACCCTTTATTGACAGCACAGCAGGAAGGGCCCTGGGAACATGATGGTGAACTGAACAGCTGAGGGGGGAAAGGCCATCTACCTGTTTCACTTGTGAGCCTGGGTTCCCTGGGGTCCTCAGTCCCTCCCCCATCCCCCTGTCCCTCCCTCTCCTCTCTCCCCTCTGTGGCTTCTGGTTGGTCCCTGTTTGGGATGTCCCTCCAGGAGCTGTGGGTCTGTTCAGGGTGCCAGGTTGCTCAGGAAACGGCATTGACTTCTACTCAGATGGTCCCAGCATCCTTCTTAGAGCTCTTGCAATGCAGGAAGCCTGTGCCAGGTGTTGGGAATGATCAGAGAAGGTAGGTTGAGGGCTTCCCAGGAGCTTGCAGTCTGGCAAGCAAGCGTGTGACAGAGCACAATTAGTGATTTTCCCTGGTGCGATCACTTTGGAAAGTTTGCCTCCAAACATTTTATCATTCATCCAGTTGACAGATGCTTAACTGGCCCCTTCTAGGTGCCTGCCCTTGTGGTAGTTATTTTCTCTCCCCTTCATTCGTATACTTTGGTTGGTGTAATTCCAAACAGACGTAGGGAAACTTGGCGCTTTAGCTGGTCCAGGTGAGTTGCTTGAAGGCACTGGCTGCCAGGTAGGTTTTTGGAATATTGACAGAAAGGAACAGATCTTTTGTGATTACCTGTAAGTGTCCAGAATAGGATTCCAGGCTGGGGATGGTTATGGTAGTTGGAGCAAAGTGCTCAGTTAACTTTAATCAGTCCCGGGAGGGATGAGAAGGAGGACCCGGGTGCCAGGGCAGGCTGTCCATAGCTCACATCTCACCTGAGTCTTCAGCATCGCCTGGCAGGTGCAGAGGTCCTGCCGCAGTGACATTCCTGCAGATGGAGCACCCGGAGCCAAAGCCTGGAGGCACATTTTGAGTGGGGATCAGATCCCCAGGTATGACCACAGCATAGAGCGAGAGTTTGGGGAGGGGTGTAAGAGCGGCAGGAAATGAGTCTGGGCCAAGACTGCCGATGGTGTGAGTGCCCCGCGGGGAGGGGGGACCTTCCCTTAGAGGCAGTAACTGGGTGGCCTGGGGGGCTTCAAACAAAAAGCGCCACGATCAGACTCTTGTCCAGGGGTGGAATGTAGGGCAGGTAGGCCCTGTTACTTTTGTGAGGGCAGTACTGGCTCTGTGCTGGGCCCCACTATGCTCTCCAGGGCCTGTTTTATTCCGCCTGGCCTGTGGTCAGTCATCGGCATGGTGGGCTCTGGATGTGGAGCTAGAGCCGTATCTTTATCTTCTTTGCTTTCCTCATATCCCAAACGAGGTCTTGGCACAAGAACGTTTGGTGCCTCATGAATGCTCACCAGGTCGCACTCGATTTCCAACCATCATTTTTATAGACCTGAGTTTCTGCAGCAGTCCAGGGCAAGGCTTCCTAAAGGGTGGTTGGTGGACCACCTGCATCAGAATTCTCTGGGGCCCTGTTCAGACTGGATGGGATCGGCATATAGAATGGAGCCCTGGGAATCTGCATTGTCAGCAGGTGATCCTTCTGTCACCATGTTTGAGGACTGCTGACATCAGTCTGCACCCTTGTGTGGTCAAAGGTCTCTGCTGGTTCTTCTTTCTGGCCATGCAGGAGACTACATTTCCCAAACCCCTGCCTTTACTATTGGCCCTAAGATGGGTAGTACCCCTAAGGTGGGCCAGGTGGAACATGGGGGCAGTGACAGGTGCCACTTCTGGGTTGAGGCAACATATATCCCTTTAGTGGCCTGTCATTGTCCTTCTCCGTTGGTGGTGAGCATGGGGCCATGTGTTGAGATGGCAGAGCTGCAAGATGCCAGCAGCAGGGCAGCTGCCCCGGAGAGTCATGCTGTTGGGTTTGGACTTTGTGGGACAGAAGGAAACTTCTTGTGTTAACTGGGATTTGGAGATTGATTACGCTATTGTAGCATAAGGCTATTCTATCTAACTCATACACCTGTAATAATTGTGCTTGCTTTCTAGAAATAGAGTTGTTTGTGACAGTGGTATAATGAAAGACCAGGGGCTTTGGGTCTAGATGGGTCTGTATTTGGATATTGGCTCTGCCACTAACCTGCAAGTTGCTTAGAATCTCTGAACCTCAGTTTCTTTGTGTGGGAAATGAGAATAAAGCTTACTTCATTGGATTTTACTAGATGATTAAGTGCCTTTAGTGCATAGAACAAAAATTAGGAGCCTTCTCCTCATTCTTTAGAGTATCTATTACATATACGAAGTGTCTAAGGATGGCAGAGTAGCCGTAATGGTCATGATTGTAGCCTTTGGCATCTGGTTGCCAAAACTTGAATCTTGGTTTTGATTATTAGCTGTGTGAGCCTTTTGGGGAAAGTGTTTATCCAACTTAAGTCCTTGTTTTCCCATTTGTTCAATGGGAATATTAGCAGTATCCATGAATATAAGGGTCATGAATATTAAACAAGAGAGTATTCTGCTCATTGTGGGTGCTCAACCGTGGAAATGTTATTATCTTTTTATTAGTGAATCCATAATGTACACTAAAGATAAATGCCATAGGTAGCTAAGACTATATGATACTCGTATTACAAATGATTTACTCAGGATTTCTGTAGGATAATAAACACCTTTAAATATATTTTAAATGATTCCTTTTAGCCCCCAAAGTGAAGTATGTAACTTGCCATTCATTCCCATCCCACTCACTTTCATGTAATCCATTTGAATATGTGCCCCAAATCAGATGTATTTCCAATACTTGTAATTCTGTGATTTGTTTTTGTGTAGGGCATTTTTCTTTAACTATTGCATCATAAAATTTCACCATGTATCTTCCTGAATTTCAAAATAATTCTTTTAATAGCTATATGGGATTCTCTTTGTCTCCATAATTTGTGAGACCATTCTTCAAATGTTTTGAACTCAAATCATTTGAGTTTTTATTTTCTTTTTATTTGTCAACTGTATTTGCTTTGTATGGAACACAGCAATGAACATTTTTATACATGAGGATGTTTGTGCCCCACCATATTTTTTCTCCCCATTCAATGAGCTGTGTGTACCCCTCTAGGGCAGTGTGGGTGGCTTGCTGTCTAATGGAGGGGGGTGGCCTCCGCCTTGTAGTTTCTCAATGGTGACTTAAATTGCTGGCCATTGACAACTGTGATTCTAGGACATGGAATCAAATGTGTTATTAGTATAACTGCATTAGATAATGAAGCAGGAAAATGCTGTGCTCCCATCATTTCCTTCCAAGTCTGCATCCATTACCTAGACTTCTGTCGGATGCCTGCTGCAGAGATTTTCCATCAGATACCCTCTCCACTCCCAGCCGGACATGTGGGACCACATGTGCTGAGCACTTCTTCCCTTCCTGGGAAGCCTGCTGCCTTGCCATTTGACAAATGGTGCATCCTTCTGTTTGAAATACTATTTGCCACTGTAAAGTGAGTTGGTGGTTCCCAGAATTTGGGGAATTGATGGCATTTTCCCAGAGGGAGAGAAATGCTTATAACAGTACAAAAGGAGATCATTAGTTTCATAACTTGTGGGTAAAGTTATCTCAATTAGTTAAAAATATTATGCTTTTTATGACCCACACAAGGCTCATAAAAGCTCCATATCTTTATTTATCTATAATAGAATTTTTAAATATGAAAATCATCTTAGTAATACTGCTTCTTTAAAAAATATAATCTTGGTGTTGTGTGGCTGAGTCAGAAACACTGGTTCATGGTGAGGAGGTGAATTCATACAGGACCATACATACCTGCCAGTGTGTCCTCATCATTCAACTAAAGGCCCGAAGGTGTTGAGGGGCTTGGAGATGCCTGGGATGGGCGAGCGGGAAGCGGAGAAGAGCTGGGACTCTGGAGCCCGGGGACAGCTTTATTACCGTCTTTCAATAGGTGACTCTGAAAAATTGTCCCACAGAGCCTAGAGACCAGCTGTCCTGCTGTTACCACCTAAGACAAAGGAGCAAGAATCCGTTCCAGGGGCACTGAGGTTGATGTCCAGAAAGGTAGCATTCTGCCAGTCACTGCTACATGTTTTTTCCTTACCAGAGGGTTTTAAAAACATGTTTTTATTGAAGTATTACTTTAAACCACATGAAATTGCAGATACTTGACTGTTTTGACCTAAAAAAACAGGAATTTCATTTAGTTCAATCTAAAAATAATACACACAAAGGAAGTGCATGATTCATAATTGCACCGCTGCCCAGAATACCCTCTACCCGCCAAGCCCCTTTCCACCCCCAGAGGGTCTCCACCACCCTGACTTCTAACACCATTTTTGCACTCCGTGTCAGTGGAATCACACAGTGTGTACTCCTGTGTGTGACACTTTTTGCTCGGCATGTTTTTCAGGTTCCTCCTTGTTGTGCATTGTTGTTGGTTAATTCTCACTGCTATAGAGTGTTTCATTGCCCTGCAATGAAATTTAACTGAAGCTCTTTCTTAACTCCTTTAACTGTTTATGGATATTTGGGTTACTTATCGGTTTTGGCTGCTAAGCATAATGCTGTGCTGTTGGTTTTAGTGAACATATTTGTAATTTCTGTTGGGTGTATACCTAGGAGTGGAAATGCTGGGTTATTCATCTGAGGTTTTTAAACAAGAATTGGCTTCTCTTAGTCCTGCTGTAATTATGAAAGAGAGATTTAGTGTGCATGCTGCCTTAATCTGGATCTGTTGAACAGCTACTTTGTATAAAGCACATGGTGGCCCTGGCAAGTGGTGAGGAAGCCTCGATTTCGATCCTCGCTCTGCAGGAGGGTGGCAATATGGCACTACAGTAACTTATGGGCTTTGGAGTTAAACCTGGACTGCTGAGTATGAAGATGTGGCTTCCTCATCTGTAAAGTGGGGACAGAATATCACCTTCCAGGAAGCTATAAAGATGAAGTCATGTAATGTGTGACACATGCCTACTACAAAGCTGGCACAGAGTAGGTGTTAAAGCCAACCTCCATTCCTTCCTCCATCCCTCTTCCCTCCTCAGAGGAGGTGGAGATATAAGTCAATTAAAATATACCCCATATCACAATGTAATAATGATTAGAGTGTAGCTCTCAACAGCACAGTAGAGCTGAGACTTGAACTAGGATTTAGGAAGTTTGGAAGAGGCATTCCAAATAATTGTCCGAGAAGCTATTGAGAAAAAGAAATGGCCAATATGTATGCACGAGTAGGTATCTTTTAATTGACCTGTATCCCCACCTTGGTTAGAGAAGAAAGAAAGAAGACAAGATTTAACACTTACTGTGTGCCAGCTTTGTCTTAGGCACTTGTCACACCTTAGATGGTTTAAGCTTTGTAATCCCCCAAAAGGTGATACTGTTTTCCTAATTTACGGAGTTAAGAGTTAACATTCCTCATACACAGAAAGCTTTTACCAATCAATAAGAAAAGAGCTCTTTAAAAGAAAAATGGACAGCAGCTAGGAAGAGCCAACTAACAAAAACACAAATAACTTACACACATTTGAATATGTGATTTCCATAGAAATGTAGATATGCATCTGTAAACAGCAAGATAACATTGCATATAGATTAGCACAAGCTTTTTATATTTTACAATGGAAGAATGTATAGCCATTGAAATTAATTATGTAGCTAACTGTTGACTTGGGAAGATATCCGTAAACTGTTGTTAAGTGATTAAAAAGCAGATTACATAAGTATGCATAATGCTGCTTTAACGTGGTCATGTAATAAAATCAATTTGTGTCTGTATGTGTAAGAAAAGTAGCTATAAAGACGTACAACAAAATCTTAATGGTGGTTATTTTGGGCTGATGGGATTATACAATATTTGCTTTTTTTCTTATTACAATTTGTCTAAATCATTTTATAGTAAACATTTATTACTTTCACACATAATCAGGAAAACCAATATGGACCTTTTCTGTTACCCGGTAAAAAAGAACTTAATGAGATATCGTTAGGGCACTGGATGATTCTTGTGTGATTGCTTGAGAAATATCTGAAACGTCAAAAGTCAACCTTTGCACATTTTATGTCAACTAAAATATTTAAAGGAAAATCAGAAAGTAAGCATTAACACCCAGCATTTGCAAGATGGTGGTGTAACAGTTGTGATCAGATGCTCCAGGTGGAGTTGTGAATCGACATGATCCTTTGGGAGAGCATTATTGCAGTGCACAGACAGCCGTCACATCACTCCTGTCCTTTGACTTGTACTCTTAGAAAAACACGTCAAGGGGCTGATATAGAGATGCAAACATCCTCATGTATAAAAATGTTCTTTGCTGTGTTCCAAGCAAAGCAAAGCAAAGCAAATGTAGTTGTCAAAAATTAAATAAAAACTCAGAGAATCAACATTTAAAGAATGGTTTGATAAATTATGGACACAAAGAGAATACTATATGGCTACTAGAAGAATTATTTTGAAAATCAAGAAGACACATGGTGAAATTTTATGATGTAATAGTTAAAGAATAAAGCCCTACACAAAAATATATTTCAGAATTGCAACATCTGGAAATAAATATGTCTGATTTGGGCAAATTTTCAAAAGGATTACACAAAAGTGAATGTGATGGTAATGAGTGTGTTTCCCCTCACTAAAAATTTTTTTAAGATTATAAAGCAGTTGTAAAAATAAAACAGTGGGCAAAATGTAAGTTTCCCTGAACTCCTTCACTTCTGTCTGCCATTCCCTTTACCTTTTAAACTTTTAAACCCACATTTATATATAATAAAAAAGAAAGCAGAGAAGACATTTTATCTATAAATTTTTTTACTTTGTCTTGGAGATATTTTCTCACTATGTAGAGCTACTTGATTCTTTTTATTGGCTGTGTAGTGTTCCCTCATATAACCCTATGCATGGAATTTTAGAGTGGTTTCATTATTTGCTACAGCAAACAACATTGCATTTGTGCATATGCTGTAGTGCGCCTGCTAAAGTATTGCTGTGGTAAACTTTTGCAAGTGAAATTTCTTGGTCAAAAGGCACATACTGTTTAAATTCTGACAGACACCATCAATCATCCACCCAAATGGCTATACATACTTACATTCTACCAACAGTGTGAAGGCATCTATTATTTGACATCCTTGCCAATGCTGAATGTTATTAAGGTTTTATATTTAGACCGCTGGAGGGAAGATAGCATTTGCATCTTTTTACTCTGTGTATCTTTAGTGAAATATCTGTCATTTATTTCCATTTATCCATGCTTTTACTGGATCTTTAAATTTATCTTGCTGATGTGTAGGAGTGCTTTTATGCCTTAGAGATATTAATCTTTTCTTTCATATGTTGCAAATGTTTTCTCCACATCATTGGTTGACTTAAATTTCTTTGCAATTTCTATTATTGTGCACATCTTGATTCCTATGTATTTAAATCTTTCAATCTCTTCCTTTATGGTTTCAGAGTTCCTGTCCTGTGTAGAAAGTCCTTTCTCATCTAAAATAGAAATACTCTTCTGTATTGTCTAGTATTTTACACTTTTGGTCTTTGATTTTAATTGTTTAATGTATTGGAAATTTGTTTTTTATTTATGGAGTGAGGTAGAGGGTTTAATTTTTCATGCATCTGATTTTTCTGTTATGAATAGACATTGTTTTCTTAGTGACTGGATTGTAACCATTACTAGATACAGATTTTCATATGTCTATTGGATTGTAAGTGAGTTCTATTCTGATTATCTGTTTGCCTGGTGGTGGCTCAGTGTACCATTTGAGTTATTGCAGTTCTATAGTACATTTAAATATCTTAGGAGAAATGGCCTCTTCACCCTGGGAAGGAGCATAGCCAAAGGTCCAGGCTGCTGGCTCCAGGGCCAGGATGCCTGGGTTCAAAGCACTAATCTGCTATTTACTAACTATGTGAAGTTGGACGTTGCTTTCTCTCTGGTGGGTACAAAGCTCTATATTAAAGCAAGTTAGCTGTGTTTTTCAGATGTTCTCCATTCTCCCTCTTTCAAATTCATTATTTTTAATTTGGTCTAAATGTGAAGATATGCTACCTCTGTCAAACTTGGATAAATAAACATTCACTTTTTTTTAGAGGTTTAACTAATATTTTGTTGTACTGCTACCAAAGTATTATTTTCCTTTTTTTGTGTATTTTGATGTTTTTTTTCCCCTGCTTTGTTTCTTGCTTCTGGCTAAATAGCCCAAGTTTTCTTTGCTGCCGTCTTTTTTTTCCCCTCTAGTGATTTAGAAGTCAAAATTCCTATGTCTACATCACTAGTTAGTGTTCTTAAATTTTATCTTCTTCTGGTGAACCTTTTATCATTGTGAAGTTTCTATCTTTGTGTTAGTATTCCTTATCTTGAAGTCTACTTTATTTAATGTGTACCTATATTATCTTTCTTGAGACTGTCTGCAAAGAATATAATTTTATTAAAAAATTATAAATATTATTGTTATTAAAATCCTTTTATTTTCAACCTATCTGTATTTTTATGTTTAATGTATGTCTCTTGTAAACAGCAAATTTAGTTGCACCTTTAAATTTTTTCCAGTCTGGCCAGTCTCTGCCCTTTAATTGGAGTGGTTAAGCCATTTGTAGTTAATGCAATTATTGATATGGTTGACTTTAGGTCTACCACTTTGCTGTTTGTTTTCTATTTGTCTCATCTGTTTTTTCACTCTTAGATTAGTCAAATACTTGTTAATATTCCATTTTATCAACTTTGTTTTATTTTTGGCTACACCTCTTAAAAAATTTTAAGTAATTTCTCTAGAGATTACAATATGCATTTTTTTTTACTTGCCACTATTAAGTCAGTATTACACCACTTCACATACAATGTAAAACTTACTTTCATTTCATCTTTTATGCCTTTGGTACATTGTTATAGATTTCACTTCTTTGTATAAGTTGCATAAAACATTTAAATTATTTGCATCTTAAACAATCAGTGTACTTTTACAGAAATTACATTAAAAATATTTTACCCACATATTTACTATTTCCAATGCTCCTTACTACTTCTTTCAGATTTGCTTTTTCCTTTAGGATTATATACCTTCAGTCTGAAGAACTGTCTGTAGCATTTCTTGCAGGGCAGGTTTGCTAGAATTGAAGTATCTTGGCTATTGTTTTATTGGAATTTTGTTTATTTTGCCTTAACTTTTGAAAGTCATTTTTGTTGAGTATAGAACTCTAGATGAAAGTTTTCTTTCAAGACTTTAGAGATGGCTTTGATTTGCCTTGTAGATCACATTATTTCTGATGAGAAGGCAGCTGCCATTGTTATTGGTGCTTTCCTGCATGACATGTTTTTCTGCTTGGCTGTATTTAAGAGTTTCTCTTCATCTTTGGTTTTCAGAAGTTTGGCTATAATCTGTCTAGATTGGTTTCATTTGTATACATCCTGCTTGGATTCATGGAGATTCTTCGAGCTATGGTTTGATGCCTTTAATCAATTAAATATTGTTAAGGCATTATTTTTTCAAATAATTTCTTCTCCCATTCTCTCTCTCCTTTCCTTTTGGTTCTTCCATTCCACATGTATTAGACAGTTTGATATTGTGCCACATGACTTCGCTGCTCTATTTTTAAAAAATACTTTTCCTTCCTATAGCCCAGTTTAAGATAATTTCTATTGACTTATCTTCAAATTGACTAATTTCTTATTCTACTGTGTCTATTCTGTCTAAGCCAATGCAATATATATTTTTTATTGGAGGTTTTCATATTTTTTAAGTTCTAGAATTTCCATTTGGTTCTTTTTTAGAGTTTTAGTTTCTCTATTGATGTTTTCCACCTGTTCACCCATTCTCTTCATCTTTCCCTATAATGTTTTAATATATTCCTAATAGAAAGTCCTTTTCTGCTAATCCTGACAACAGGTTATCCATGGGTCTATTTTTTTTTCTGTTGATTATGGGTCACATTTTCAAGCTTCTTTTGCATGTGTAGTAATTTAAATTGTATATTTAAACACAGTGAGTCATGGACTGTGGAGATGCTGGGCCATTATTGTCTGATAAAGATTTTGAGTTTTGTTCTTGCATGCAGTGAATTTACTGTTGGGTCACCTCAATCCTTGGAGCCTTGACTCTAGGTGATGTTTGGATGAGTCTGTCTTGGTTTTCCTTTGACCATAGGATGCAACCTGTAGTCTTGGGAGGTGTTTTTGTGTTGTTTATTCCTTTGGTGTGGTGTTTCAGTACATAGTCTAACCTGGAGATTTTTCAACTCTATCTCTTAGTACCAGCTAGATGCTGAAATCTCTGCTTCATGCTTTTTATTTATTTAATTGTTTGTTTGTTTGTTTTGGTATCATTAATGTACAATTACATGAGCAACATTATGGTTACTAGACTCCCCCTATTATCAAGTCCCCACCACATACCCCATTACAGTCACTGTCTATCAGTATAGTCAGATGCTATAGAATCACTACTTGTCTTCTCTGTGTTATACTGCCTTCCCCATGTCCCCCCCCCCCAACTACATTATGCAGGCTAATCGTAATGCCCCTTTTCCCCCCTTATCCCTCCCTTCCCACCCATTCTCCCCAGTCCCTTTCCCTTTGGTAACTGTTAGTCCATTCTTGGGTTCTCTGAGTCTGCTGCTGTTTTGTTCCTTCAGTTTTTTCTTTGTTCTTATACTCCACATATGAGTGAAATCATTTGGTACTTGTTTTTCTCTGCCTGGCTTATTTTACAAAGCATAATACCCTCTAGCTCCATCCATATTGTTGCAAATGGTAGAATTTGTTTTCTTCTTATCGCTGAATAATATTCCATTGTGTATATATACCACATCTTCTTTATCCATTCATCTACTGATTGACACTTAGGTTGTTTCCACTTCTTGGCTGTTGTAAATAGTGCTGCAATAAATATAGGGGTGAATATGTCTTTCTCAAACAGGGCTTCTGCATTCTTAGGGTAAATTCCTAGGAGTGGAATTCCTGGGTCCAATGGTATTTCTATTTTGAGTTTTTTGAGGAACCTCCATACTGCTTTCCACAATGGTTGGACAAATTTACACTCCCACCAGCAGTGTAGGAGGGTTCCCCTTTCTCCACATCCTCGCCAGCATTTGTTGTTATTTGTCTTTTGGATGGTGGCCATCCTAACTGGTGTGAGGTGATATCTCATTGTGGTTTTAATTTGCATTTCTCTGATGATTAGCGATGTGGAGCATCTTTTCATGTGCCTGTTGGCCATCTGAATTTCTCCTTTGGAAAAGTGTCTGTTCAGCTCCTCTGCCCATTTTTTAATTGGCCTATTTGCTTTTTATTTGTTGAGGTGCATGAGCTCTTTATATATTTTGGATGTCAACCCCTTACTGGGTATGTCATTTATGAATATATTCTCCCATACTGTAGGATGTCTTCTTGTTCTACTGATGGTGTCCTTTGCTGTACAGAAGCTTTTAGTTTGATATAGTCCCACTTATTCATTTTTGCTTTTGTTTCCCTTGCCCTGGGGAGATATGTTCATGAAGAAGTTATTCATGTTTATGTCCAAGAGATTTTTGCCTATGTTTTTTCTAAGAGTTTTATGGTTTCATGACTTACATTCAGGTCTTTGATCCATTTTGAGTTTACTTTTGTGTATGGGGCAGACAGTAATCCAGTTTCATTCTCTTACATGTAGCTGTCCAGTTTTGCCAACACTAGCTGTTGAAGAGGCTGTCATTTCCCCATTGTATATCCATAGCTCCTTTATCGTATATTAATTGACCATATATGCTTGGGTTTTTATCTGGGCTCTCTATTCTATTCCACTGGTCTATGGGTCTGTTCTTGTGCCAGTACCAAATTGTCTTGATTACTGTGGCTTTGTAGTAGAGCTTGAAGTCAGGGAGTATAATTCCCCCTGCTTTATTCTTCCTTCTCAGGATTGCTTTGGCTGTTCAGGGTCTTTTGTGGTTCCATATGTATTTTAGAACTATTTGCTCTAGTTCGTTGAAGAATGCTGTTGGTATTTTGATAGGAATTGCATTGAATCTGTAGATTGCTTTAGGCAGGTTGGCCATTTTGAGAATATTAATTCTTCCTATCCATGAGCATGGGATGTGTTTCCATTTATTGGTATTTTCTTTAATTTCTCTCATGAGTGTCTTGTAGTTTTCAGAGTATAGGTCTTTCACTTCCTTCGTTAGGTTTATTCCTAGGTGTTTTATTCTTTTCCTGATTTCTCTTTCTGCTCATTCATCTTAGTATATAGAAAATCAACATATTTCTGTGTATTAATTTTGTATCCCACAACTTTGCTGAATTCACATATTGGATCTAGTTGTTTTGGTGTGGATTCTTTAGGGTTTTTTTATGTACAATATCATGTCATCTGCAAACAGTGACAGTTTGACTTCTTCTTTGCCAATATGGATGCCTTTTATTTCTTTCTGTTGTATGATTGCCATGGCTAGGACCTCCAGAACTCTGTTGAATAAAAGTGGGGAGAGTGGGCATCCTTGTCTTGTTCCTGATCTAAAAGGAAAAGCTTTCAGTTTCTTGCTGTTAAGTATAATGTTGGCCGTGGGTTTGTCATATTGGCCTTTATTATGTTGAAGTACTTGCCCTCCATACCCATTTTGTTGAGAGTTTTTATCATGAATGGATGTTGAATTTTGTTGAATGCTTTTTCAGCATCTATGGAGATGATCATGTGGTTTTTGTCTTTCTCTTTGTTGATGTGGTGGATGATGTTGATGGATTTTCAAATGTTGTACCATCCTTGCGTCCAAGAATCCCACTTGATGGATGACCTTTTTGATGTTTTTTTGAATTCAGTTTGCTAATATGTTGTTGAGTATTTTTGCATCTATGTTCATCAGGGATATTGGTGTGTAATTTTCTTTTTCTGTGGTGTCTTTGCCCAGTTTTTGTATTAGAGTGATGTTGGCCTCATAGAATGAGTTTGGGAGTATTCCCTCCTCTTCTACTTTTTGGAAAATTTTCAGGAGGATGGGTATTAGGTCTTCACTAAATGTTTGATAATATTTAACAGTGAAACCTTCTGGTCCAGGAGTTTTGTTCTTTGGTAGTTTTTTTGATTACCAGTTCAATTTCCTTGCTGGTAATTGGTCTATTCAGATTTTCTGTTTCTTCCTGCGTCAGCTTTGGAAGGTTGTATTTTTCTAGAAAGTTGTCCATTTCTCCTAGGTTATCCAGTTTGTTACATATAATTTTTCACTGTATTCTCTCATAATTCTTTGTATTTCTGTGGTGTCTGTAGTGATTTTTCCTTTCTCATTTCTGATTCTGTTTATGTGTGTAGACTATCTTTTTTTCTTGACAAGTCTGGCTAGGGCTTTATCTATTTTGTTTATTTTCTTGAAGAACCATCTCCTGTTTTCATCGATTCTTTCTGTTGTTTATTCTTCTTGATTTTATTTATTTCTGCTCTAATCTTTATTATGTCCCTCCTTCTGCTGACTTTGGGTCTCATTTGTTCTTACTTTTCTAGTTTCATTAGTTGTGAGTTTAGACTGTTTATTTGGGATTGTTCTTCTTTCCTGAGGTAGGCCTGTATTGCAATATACTTCCCTCTGAACACCGCCTTTGCTGCGTCCCACAGATTTTGCAGTGTTGAATTATTGTTGTCATTTGTCTCCATATATTGCTTGATGTATGTTTATATTTGGTCATTGATCCATTGGTTATTTAGGAGCATGTTATTAAGCCTCATGTGTTTGTGGTCTTTTTTGTTTTCTTTATGTAATTTATTTCTAGTTTCATACCTTTGTGATCTGAGAAGCTGGTTGGTACAATTTGTATCTTTTAAAATTTACTGGGGCTCTTTTTGTGGCCTAGTATATGATCTATTCTTGAAAATTTTCTATGTGCACTTGAGAAGAATGTATATCCTGTTGCTTTTGTATGAAGTGTTCTGTAGATCTCTGTTAGGTCCATCTGTTCTAATATGTTCAGTCCCTCTGTCTCTTTACTTATTTTCTGTCTGGTTGATCTGTCCTTTGGAGTGAGTGGTGTGTTGAAGTCTCCTAAAATGAATGCATTGCATTCCATTTCCCCCTTTAATTCTTTTAGTATTTGTTTCACATATGTAGGTGATCCTGTGTTGGGTGCATATATATTTATAATAGTTATATCCTCTTGTTGGACTGAACCCTTTATCATTATATAATGTCCTCCTTTGTCTCTTGTTACTTTCTTTGTTTTGAAGTCTATTTTGACTGATACAAGTGCTGCAACTCCTACTTTTTTCTCCCTATTAGCTTCATGAGATATCTTTTTCCATCCCTTTACTTTCAGTCTGTGTGTGTCTTTGGGTTTGAAGTGAGTCTCTTGTAGGCAGCATATAGATGGGTCTTGTTTTTTTATCCATTCAGTGTATCTATGTCTTTTGATTCTGCTTCCCTCTTTAGATTATACTGTTACTTTCCACTGGGGTCGTTGGGGTCTTGTCCTACACACTGCAGTTTCTGAGTTAGCCAATGGTTTGAAAGAAATCTGTATACCAAGTTTTGGGTTTCTCCTCTTTGACTAACCTCCTTTCAGGGACATTTATTTTTTGTTGTAGTGTCCATTATTTTATTCTCATCTTCTTTCTCTTTTTCATAATTACTTTTCCTATTCTGCTTCACTGTTTGGCACCCCTTGAGGCTCTTCAGCCTGGCTATGGATTTGTTTATGTTTTCTTTGTGATGTTTTGAGAGGGAAGAGGGACAAAATGTATGGGTTTAATCAGCCGTCTTGAAGTTGATGTCTCTTTAAAAAGATTGTTCAAATTTTTCTTTGACACAAGGTTTATATTTTTCATAAACAAAACAGAATTTCTTAAAAAGCCATTGATTCTTACTTTCACCCATTAGTATTTTTATGTTTTTTTTCCTTTGCCTGTCTAAAGTCTTTCCTATTTTCCAAGATTTGGCTCAGAATTTACTTTTCTATGATATCTTGTCTGACCACATCAGCCCTGAGTAAATGTACATAATACTGATGACAAAGTTATGTAGAAATGCCACATTTATTTTTTTTTAAATTATTCAAATACTTGGTTCCTGGATGTTTTGTGCTTTAATTCAGTCTTGTGGACCAATAAAAAGATTTTCAGTTGTGTAATGTGTATGACATTGGACTTTAACAGTATGAATACCTTATTTATGAAAAGTTACATGAAACAGAGATGCTTTAATTTTTCCAGGTACAAAAGATCCTTTTAGTGTTTGCTAAAAGTGGACTATTTGGCTCCAGGGATGATGGCAATGATAATGGTAGTTATAACTGATATTTATTGAGTATTTACTATAAATGCCAGGCAGTGTGCTATGACAGTTAACTCCTTAAATCTTCAAACAGCCCAAGAGGTCAGAATTTTATAATTCTTCATATTTTTGGATGAGAAATTTAAGGCTTAGAGAGGCTAAAGAACTCATCCTATGTCATACTGTTAATAAAGTGAGATGAAAGTGCTTTCAGTGAAAATTTTAAATTAAGCGTTTTATGTGTTGGAACAATTTACAGCAGATTTGGATTGGGAGGACGAGAGAGGGACTGGTAGTGAGGCTTTCTGATAATTAAATGACCCTGACAACCTCAGTGAAATCATGGACATGAAAGGGATCGACATGCACTAAGCAAATGGCACATTGACATTTTACCAGAAGACACCACAGAGTGAGTTACAGTATACGCAGTGTCTGGCCTGGGAGAGTCTCTAGGCATTGTCTCACCCGTCTCCCCCTCCTTTTGTTTTTTCTCAGAGGGCCTTACTCAGATCCTCCTTACTGTTCAGCGGCAGAGCTGAGCCTAGAGCCTCAGGCTCTTGAGTCCTGGCCCTCAGGCTACGGTAGCTACAGTACTTGTGGCTATGGTAGCGTGTGACTTCCATTGCTCCAAATAAGGGGTAGGTTCTGCACTTTTGGGCTTGTCCTCTTGCCATCCTTTAAATGCAGCTGTGTTCCTGACAGCCTCTGTGGGGCAGTGAGGCAGGAGAGCTGCTTTTTATCGGAACAGATTCTCGCTCAGAAGGAAGTCCTTTGACCAATGTTCTCCCCACCTCCCCCACCACTTCCAGTTGTAAGATGAATATATTCTGGAGCTCTAGTGTACAGGATGGTGATTATAATTTAACAATGCTGTATTACATATTTGAAAGTTGCTAAGAGAGTATACCTTAAATGTTTTCATCATAAAAAAGATGATAATAAAGGTGACTAAATGGTAGTTATGTGACATGACGGAGGTGTTTGTTAACACTATGGCAATAACCATTTGTGATATTGTGCCAAAAAAACACATTGTTCGCTTTAAACATATACAATATCAGTTAGATCTCAATAAAGCTGGAAAAAAAGGAATTCCTGACAGTTCATCTCTGTGCATTTATCACATTTCTGTGGCACACGTGGGCGAGACATGTCCACAGGCCCAGGGAACTCTGGACACGAGGCTGTGAGGTGGTGTCCTCTTCTCATGGTCTTATCCACCTTATGTTTCACGTGGATTTTGTTTTGAGTATCAGGAAAAGGGATGGAACCTAAAGTTCAGGGGTGGGTGATTCTGGAAGTGTTTTCTCTGTAAAGGCCAGACTTAAAAACTGGAGGGCTTCATGTGTCACTCTGACAACATCTGCACTTTGGCAGAATATCTGCAGATGGTGACCCATTGCTTGTCTGGGTCCAATTCCCTTGTCCTGGGAGCAGAAGTGGATGACATACAGGGCAGAGTCACTGCCCTTACTTAAGATAGTGTTGAAACCACCTTCTTCCTGCACTCCTGTAGCCTCATATGTGCCCTGACTGCATCCCATTGTGTGAGATATTGTGCCAGCCTCCGGGAGCACAAAGATAACTACTCAGGGCCAAATGCTGGGGGACAGCAGCGGCCTTGGAGATCGAGATACAGCCATACCAGTCTTTCTGGCCAGGGGAGTTGCCAGGAGTTAGGGGGTTTCAGTGGAGGTGGGGGCCTGGGTACGAAGAATGTCAGTGCTCATAGCTGGGAGACAATACAGAGCGAGCGGAGGAGTCCAGGATCAGCTTTGCCTGGGGCCAGCTGTGCCCTCCCCTCTGCTGACCTTGCTGCTAGCTCTCCAGCCAGGGCCTGCCCTTAGAACTGCTTTCCAGGACTAATAACAGCTTCTTTCTTTCTGAGTGCTTACTCTGTGCTAGATAGGGTTTTATTATTATTATTATTATAAGCACATTTAGTTTAAGAAAATCTAAAAAGTGAAAATTCATGCTTCAAGTCAGAATACTGATGATAAGTATGACCTTATTAATGAATGTTTCAAGACATACAGTATTCAACATCAGAAAGTATATTTACCTTTGCAAAAAAATTCAACAGGGTATATAGCCTGAAACAACAGTACAGCTTAATAAGTTCAACTGTACCTTTTTCATTATCAAATCAGTTTTGCAAAGTATTGTCTATCTGTTGTTCCACGACACTATTTTTTGGGTGACCTGGAAGGTTCTCTGTGTGAATTAGTGAGTGGTCAGAGTTATAGGATATTTAAAAGAAATGCAGTTTGTATTACTTTGCAGCAATACAGTTTGAATAACCCTAAATTCTAAAAATGCATCCAAGTGAGGTTCTTAATTAATCGAAATTAATGGCTTTATGTGCAATTAATTGGCTCATCTAACTCTTACACCATCATGATGTGGGTGCTGTTATTTTCTCACTGTTTGCTCTGGGAATGCAGGGAGGGGAGTGGTCATTTGCCAACAAGGGGCAGAGGTGGAATGGGAGGTCGGGTCTGCCTAGCTCCGGTAGTTCTGTATGCTCACTGCTCTGTTGCTGCAGGTAGGGTAAGTGCCTTTTGTCCCACGCCACCCACACCCTGGCCTCCTGCCTGCAGTGCCTGGCATGGATCTTGCTCATAACAAACCCACAGTCAGATGCATTTGATTCTTGTGCTGGGGATCCTAGGATCTGGAGCCAGACTGCCCGTCATCAAATGCTGCCTCCACCTCTGCTTGGTTACTTTAACAACTTTCCTTCCTTGGTTTACCAATTTGCAAAGTGGGGATAAAAATAGTACTTACCGGAAACTTTCAGGGAATAAATGCTGGCAGCGTGGTGCTTGGCATGCAGGAAGCACACTACAAATTCAAGCCACTGTCATCATAACGGTCCATGCCCTTCCAGAAATTTCCCTGCCCTTTTTGCCCCATCTTCAGAGCAAACTGCCTTTTGCTATGCTCTTCTTCCAGTGGTCTTCTTGTCAGTCTGACCTTATCTTGCACGTGAGAGCCGCCTTTTTATAAGAATTATCTGTTTCAATTCACCATCATCATTGTTTCTCTTTTGAACAAGTAGAAGCTCTCTCTGCAGGTCAGCAGGCATTGTTGGAAAACAGGGTCTGCCTTAGAACAGCCAGCATAAAAAGCATCAAGAGCCCTGGATGAAGCCTGATGAATTATCTGTGTACATTATGCCTGAGGTGTGTCTCACGGTTTTCATTTTCCTCTCCGGATCGTAAGCTGCCTGCTTTGAATCAATCCAGAACCGTGTTTAAAAAAGAAATCTTGCTGCTGTGTCAGCACTTAGAATGACTGCCTGGGGTTTTCTTTTTCTTTCTCTGAGAATCTAAAGGGATATTGAATACTTTTTGAATTAAATTTAATTATTTCCACCTTTAAAGGAAAAAGAAGAGAAAGAACTTTGTGAAGGTTGTGCCCCAGAGGTGTTGCCATTGGCAGTTTTTTGTTTTTGAGGTGTTTTGAAAATGGCTCTGTCTTTTTCTGCTGGCTATGCTGGAAATCACGAGCCCTTGTCTAAAGTGGGAAATCAGAAAGCAGACCTGCCTATGGGCTGAGCGGGTTTGATTTCACACTGAACAGAGTCAAGTCCTAAGTACAAATCAATGTCAGATATAAGTAAGTTCAGGTATAATTTCTTGGTGTGCCCTGGGGTTATGAAAGCCTTTGCCCTGCTCCCCTGTGAGCTCCCTGACAGAAGGGCCTTGACTTTGGTGTTCACGGGTGTCCCTCTGCAGGGACTCCCTACCCCTGATATGTGCCTGGCACATAGTACATGCTCAAGAAGCATTCAGTGAGTGAATGACGTAGCTGTAGGAAGTTGACCTCGGAGCACACTTCCACCTACAAAAGAAGCAGCCCTTCCGTTTCCATCTCCTGGGTCTGCACGCAGGGGGACAGGGGTCAAGGCTGGTTCTTCGGCTGGACAGACATGCTCAGAGGACAAGTTGGGGGAGGCCATGGGTCACTTGAGTTGGACAAGTTTTCATTCCCAGGGTGAAATGCAGCGAGGCAAAGTCTAGCCATTGTACTGAGCCACCTGGAGTGCTTGCAGCTTTTTTTTTGAATTTTATTTATCTATCTATCTATCTATCTATTTATTTATTTATTAAGGTATCATTGATATACACTCTTAAGAAGGTTTCACATGAAAAGCATTGTGGTTATTACATTCACCCATATTATCAAGTCCCCCCCACACCCCAGGGCAGTCACTGTCCATCAGCGTAAGATGCCACAGAGTCACTACTTCTCTTCTCTGTGCTACACTGTCTTCCCTGTGATTCCCCCACACCATGTGTGCCAATCACAATGCCCCTCAATACCCTTCTCTCTCCCTCCCTGCCCACCCTCTCCCACACCTCCCCTTTGGTAACCCCTAGTCCCTTCTTGGAGTCTGTGAGTCTGCTGCTGTTTTGTTCCTTCAGTTTTTCTTCATTTTTTTCCTTAATTTGATATCATTAATCTACAGTTACATGTGCAACATTATGGTTATTAACCTCCCCACTTCAACAGGTCCCTCCCACATACCCCATTACAGTCACTGTCCAGCAGCATAGTGAGATGCTATAAAATCACTACTTATCTTCTCTGAGTTGTACAGCCTTCCCCGTGTGCCCCCATCATTACATCTGCTAATCGTAATGCCCCTTTTTCCCCCTTGTCCCTCCCTTCCCACCCATCTTCCCCAGTCCCTTTCCCTTTGGTAACTATTAGTCCGTTCTTGGGTTCTGTGAGTCTGCTGCTGTTTTGTTCCTTCAGTATTTTTTCTTCGTTCTTATACTCCACATATGAGTGAAATCATTTGGTACTTGTCTTTTTTGACTTGGCTTATTTCACTGAGCATAATACTCTCTAGCTCCATCTGTGTTGTTGCAAATGGTAGGATTTGTTTTCTTCTTATGGCTGAATAATATTCCATTGTGTATATGTACCACATCTTCTTTATCCATTTATCCACTGATGGACACTTAGGTTGCTTCCATTTCTTGGCTATTGTAAATAGTGCTGTGATAAACATAGGGGTGCATATGTCTTTTTCAAACTGGGATGCTGCAGTCTTAGGGTAAATTCCTAGGAGTGGAATTCCTGGGTCAAATGGTAGTTCTATTTTGAGTTTTTTGAGGCACCTCCATACTGCTTTCCACAATGGTTGAACTAATTTGCATTCCCACCAGCAGTGTAGGAGGGTTCCCTTCTCTCCACATCCTCACCAACATTTGTTTTTATTTGTGTTTTGGACGTTGGCCATCCTCACTGGTGTGAGGTGATATCTCATTGTGGTTTTAATCTGCATTTCTCTGATGATTAGGGATGTGGAGCATCTTTTCATGTGCCTGTTGGCCATCTGAATTTCTTCTTTAGAGAAGTGTCTATTCATGTCCTCTGCCCACTTCTTAATTGGATTATTTACTTTATGTTTGTTGAGGTGCGTGAGTTCTTTATATATTTTGGATGTCAACCCCTTATAGGATACATCATTTATGAATATATTCTCCCACACTGTAGGAAGTCTTTTTGTTCTACTGATGGTGTCCTTTGCTGTACAGAAGCTTTTCAGCTTGATATAGTCCCACTTTTCATTTTTGCTTTTGTTTCCCTGCTCGGGAAGATATGTTCATAAAGAAGTTGCTTGTGTTTATGTCTAAGAAATTTTTGCCTATGTTTTTTCTCTAAGAGTTTTATGGTTTCATGACTGACATTCAGGTCTTTGATCCACTTTGAGTTGACTTTTGTGTATGGGGTTAAACAGTAGTCCAGTTTCATTCTCTTACATGTAGCTGTCCAGTTTTGCCAACACCTGCTGCTGAAGAGGCTGTCATCTCCCCATTGTATATCCAAGGCTCCTTTATCAAATATTAATTGACTGTATATGTTTGGGTTAATGTTTGGATTTTCTATTCTGTTCCACTGGTCTGTGGGTCTGTTTTTGTGCCAATACCAAATTGTCTTGATTACTGTGGCTTTGTAGTAGAGCTTGAAGTCAGGGAGTGTAATTCCCCCTGTTTTATTCCTCCTTCTCAGGATTGCTTTGGCTATTCGGGGTCTTTTGTGGTTCCATATGAATTTTAGAATTATTTGTTCCAGTTCATTGAAGAAAGCTGTTGGTAGTTTGATAGGGATTGCATTGAATCTGTAGATTGCTTTAGGTAGTATAGCCATTTTGACAATATTTATTCTTCCTAGCCAAGAGCATGGGATGCATTTCCATTTGTTAGTGTCCTCTTTAATTTCTCTTAGGAGTGTCTTGTAATTTTCAGAGTATAGGTCTTTCACTTCCTTGGTTAGGTTTATTCCTAGGTATTTTATTCTTTTTGATGCAATTGTGAATGGAATTGTTTTTCTGATTTCTCTTTCTGTTAGTTCATCGTTAGTGTATAGGAAAGCCACAGATTTCTGTGTGTTAATTTTGTATCCTGCAACTTTACTGAATTCAGATATTAGTTCTAGTAGTTTTAGAGTGGAGTCTTTAGGGTTTTTTATGTACAATATCATGTCATCGGCAAATAGTGACAATTTGACTTCTTCTTTACCAATCTGGATGCCTTGTATGCCTTTGTTTTGTCTGACTGCCGTGGCTTGGACCTCCAGTACTATGTTGAATAACAGTGGAGAGAGTGGGCATCCCTGTCTTGTTCCCGATCTTAGATGAAAAGCTTTCAGCTTCTCGCTGTTAAGTATGATATTAACTGTGGGTTTGTCATATATGGCCTTTATGATGTTGATGTACTTGCCGTCTATATCCATTTTGTTGAGAGTTTTAATCATAAATGGATGCTGAATTTTGTCAAATGCTTTTTCAGCATCTATGGTGGTGATCATGTGGTTTTTGTTCTTCTTTTTGTTGATGTGGTGGATGATGTTGATGGATTTTCGAATGTTGTACCATCCTTGCATCCCTGGGATGAATCCCACTTGATCATGGTGTATGATCCTCTTGATGTATTTTTGAATTCGGTTTGCTAATATTTTGTTGAGTATTTTTGCATCTATGGTCATCAAGGATATTGGTCTGTAATTTTCTTTTTTGGTGAGATCTTTGCCCGGTTTTGGTATTAGAGTGATGCTGGCTTCATAGAATGAATTTGGAAGTATTCCCTCCTATTCTATTTTTTGGAAAACTTTAAGGAGAATCGGTGTAATTTCTTCTCTATATGTCTGGTAGAATTCAGAGGTGAATCCATCTGTTCCTGGGGTTTTGTTTTTGTATAGTTTTTTGATTACCGACTCAATTTCGTGCTGGTGATTGGTGTGTTTAGTTTCTCTGTTTCTTGCTTGGTCAGTCTTGGAAGGTTGTATTTTTCTAAGAAGTTGTCCATTTCTTCTAGGTTTTCCATCTTGTTAGCATATAGATTCTCATAATATTGTCTTATAATTCTTTGTATTTCTGTGGGGTCTGTCGTGATTTTTCCTTTCTCATTTCTGATTCTGTTTATGTGTGTAGATTCTCTTTTTCTCTTGATGAGTCTGGCTAGGGGTTTATCTATTTTGTTTATTTTTTCAAAGAACCAGCTCTTGGTTTTATTGATTTTTTCTATTGTTTTATTCTTCTCAATTTTATTTATTTCTTCTCTAATCTTTATTATGTCCCTCCTTCTGGTGACTTTGGGCCTCATTTGTTCTTCTTTTTCCAATTTCAGTAATTGTGTCTTTAGACTATTCATTTGGGAATGTTCTTCTTTCTTTAGATAGGCCTGGATTGCAATATACTTTCCTCTTAGAACTGCCTTTGCTGTGTCCCACAGAAATTGTGGCTTTATGTTGTTTTTGTCATTTGTCTCCATACATACTTTGATTTCTGTTTTGATTTGGTCATTAAACCATTGATTAATTAGGAGAATGTTAAGTCTCCATGTATTTGTGAGCCTTTTTGTTTTCTTTCTAAAATTTTATTCTTGTTTAATACCTTTATGATCTGAGAAGTTGGTTGGTAGAATTTCAGTATTTTTGACTTTACTCAGGTTCTTTTTGTGGCCTAGTATGTGATCTATTCTGGAACATGTTCCATGTGCACTTGAGAAGAATGTGTATCCTGTTGCTTCTGGGTGCAGAGTTCTGTAGATGTCTGTTAGGTCCATCTGTTCTAGTGTGTTGTTCAGTGCCTCTGTGTCTTTACTTATTTTCTCTCTGGTTGATCTGTCCTTTGGAGTGAGTGGTGTGTTGAAGTCTCCTAAAGTGAATGCATAGCTGTTATTTCCTCCTTTAATTCTGTTAGTATTTGTTTCACACATGCTGGTGCTCCTTTGTTGGGTGCATATATATTTATAATGGTTATATCTTCTTGTTGGACTGACCCCTTTATCATTATGTAATGTCCTTCTTTATCTCTTGCTACTTTCTTCCTTTTGAAGTCTATTTTGTCTGATACAAGTACTGCAACACCTGATTTTTTTCTCCCTATTGCTTCCATGAAATATCTTTTTCCATCCCTTCACTTTTAGTCTGTGTATATCTTTGGGTTTGAGGTGAGTCTCTTGTAAGCAGCATATAGATGGGTCTTGGTTTTTTATCCATTCTGTTACTCTGTGTCTTTTGATTTGTGCATTCAGTCCATTTACATTTAGGGTGATTATCGATAGATATGTACTTATTGCCATTGCTGGCTTAGATTTGTGATTACCAAATGTTCAAGGGCTGCTTCTTTACTATCTAACAATCTGACTTAACTTTCTTGTTAAGTTATTGTTAACACAGTCTGGTATTTCTTTATTTCTCTCCCTTCTTATTCTTCCTCCTCCATTCTTTCTATAGTAGGTGTTTTATTCTTTGCCTTTAGTTAGTATTTGGATGGTCTGCTTTCTTTGCTATGATTTTATTTTCTCTGGTGACATCTTTTTAGCCTTAGGGGTGGTTCCCTCTAGAGCAGTCCATTTAAGATATCCTGTAGTGGTGGCTTATGAGAGGCAAACTCTCTCAACTTTCGTTTGTCTGGAAATTGTTTAATCCCTCCGTCATATTTAAATGATAATTGTGCTAGATACAATATTATTGGTTCGAGGCCCTTCTGTTTCATTACATTAAGTATATCATGCCATTCTCTTTGGCCTGTAAGGTTTCTGTTGAGAAGTCCAATGATAGTCTGATGTGTTTTCTTTTGTAGGTGATCTTTTTTCTCTCTCTAGCTGCCTTTAATATTCTGTCTTTATGTTTGATGTTTGCTATTTTAATTATTCTGTGTCTTGGTGTTGTCTTACTTGGGTCCCTTGTGTTGGGAGATCTGTGGGCTTCCGTGGACTGCGAGACTATTTCCTTCCACAACATGGGAAAGTTTTCAGCAATTATTTCTTCAAAGACTCTTTCTATCCCTTTTTCTCTCTCCTCTTCCTATGGTACTCGTATAATGCGAATATTGTTCCATTTGGATTGGTCACACAGTTCTCTTAATATTCTTTCATTCCTAGAGATCCTTTTATCCCTGTCTGCCTCAGCTTCTCTGTATTCCTGTTCTCTGATTTGTATTCCATTAACAGTCTCTTGTACCTCATCCAGTCTGCTGCTAAGCCCGTCGATCGCTTGTCTGATTTCTGCATTGTCTTTCCTCAGTTCCCTCACTTCCTCCCTCAGCTCTTGCACATTTCTCTGTAGACCCATCAGCATGGTTATGACTTTTATTCTGAATTCTTTTTTGGGTACACTGTGCATTTCCATCCGTTCAGGCTCCCTCTGTGGTATTGTCTGGTTGATCTTAGTCTGGACCATATCCCTCTGTTTTTTCATGGCTATAGAAGTGGTTGCTGCTAGTTGCCACGTATGTCAGCTGGGCTCTTTAAGACTCTAAAAAGAAGAAAGAGAAAAGAAAAGAAAAAAGAAACAGAAGAAAAAACAAAACAAAACAAAGCAAAAGAGCAAAATAAAACAACGAAAAGGAAAAAAAGAAAAAAGAAACGCCCATCTAGGAGTAGATTCTGTGGGGATGCTGTAGGTGGCGCTGTTACTCCACTATTCCACATCCATGGCCACGCCGCTCTGCAGGGCCCTTTATAGCTCTGGCCAGGGTGGGAATGAAATGGAGGTTGTTGATCTTTGTGAGAAGTCTAAGTGTGGCCACCCTTTCCCAGTCACCAGCTTAGGGGTCCGAAACCCCCCAGGACTCCCAGCCTGCTGGGCTGAGTGTGCCGGGGCGATCTGGCTCCTCCGCTGTGCTCCTGTCTCTTTAAGACTGCTGAAAAAAATCACGCGCTTTTCTTTTTTTTTTCTCCTTCCCGGGAGCCAGCTGTAAGCACCCTGGCGCATTCCCCGCTCAGACCCTGCAACCTCTGTCTTTCCAGTCTCCGCTACACCGCGCGATGTGTGTCAGCGCTCCCCTCACAGATCACCGGGGCTGGTTATTTTGCAGGGGGTACTTCCACTCCCTCCTGGCTCTGAATACTCTCCTCCCGCCGGTGTGCTGGGGTGGGTGAGTGCCCGGGTCCTGCTGGGTCACGGCTCCGTATCTCACCCGCCTCATGGGGTGCCATGTCCTCTCAGGTATTGCTGCACGCTGTGCGCTTTCCTGTGTATTCTGGTCTCTCTTTTAGGAATAGTTGTATTTGCTGTATTTTCATAGATATATATAGTTTTGGGAGGAGATTTCTGCCACGCTGCTCACGCCGCCATCTTCCCGGAAGTTCTGCTTAGTATGCTGTTTTAAACACAGTCTAAAAGTTCTTTTTTTCTCTCTCTCTCTTTTCTTCCTCCTCCTTTCTTTATACATTGGGCTTCACACTCTGTACTCTTGTTTATTCCTTGACTGACTTTGGGTGTAGTTGATTTACTTTTTCATTTTCATAGTAATTAATTTGTCTACTTCCTTTACTGTGATTTTATTTCCTCAGGTGACAGCTATTTAGCCTTAGGAACACTTCCACCTATAGCATACCCTCCAAAATACACTGTAGAGATGGTTTGTGGGAGGCAAATTCTCTCAGCTTTTGCTTATCTGAAAATTGTTTAATCCTGCCTTCAAATTTAAATGATAATCTTGCTGAGTAGAGTATTCTTGGTTTGAGACCCTTCTGCTTCATTGCATTAAAAATATCATGCCACTTCTTTCTGTAACATTTCTGATGAGAAGTCTGATGATAGCCTGATGGATTTTTCCTTTGTAGATGATTTTTTTTCTCTTTGGTGGCTTTTAATACTCTGTCCTTATCCTTGATCTTTGCCATTTTAATTGTTATATGTTTTGGTGTTTTCTTGTGTTCCTTGGGTTCCTTGTGTTGGGAGATCTGTGCATCTCCATGGCCTGAGAGACTATCTCCTTCCCCAGATTGAGGAAGTTTTCAGCAATTACCTCCTCAAAGACATTTTCTATCCCTTTTCTCTTTCTCTTCTTCTTCTGGTACAATGCTAATATTATTCCATTTGGATTGTTCACAGTTCTGTCAATATTCTTTCATTCCTAGATACCCTTTTTTTCTCTCTGTGCCTCAGCTTCTTTGTACTACTGTTCTCTAATTTCTACTTCATTTACTGTCTCTTCTCCTTCATCTAATCTGCTTTTAAATTCCTCCATTGTTTGCTTCATTTCACACACTGTATTTTTCAAAGTTTCTGTCTCTTTCTTGAATTCTTTCCTGAGATCTTGAATATTTTTCTGTAGCTCCATGAGCATGTTTATGATTTTTATTTTGAAATCTTTTTTAGAAAGGTCAGTGAGTTCAGTTTCACTTGGTCCTCTTTCTGGTATTTGTGGGATTTTGGTTTGAACCAGGTTCCTTTGACATTTCATTTGTAGGTGCTGCCCTCTAGCACCCAGATGCTCTACTCCCTTGAGCTGCTCAGCCCTTTGAGTGATGGTGGGGGTCCCAGGTGAGCAGCACTGGTGCCTTCCAGTAGGGAAGAGGTCTTTCCTCCTTCCCAGTTGCAGAGACTGCCTCCACTGCCAGGGACAGTGGGCCAAGTATACAGGTAGAAGCCTCTATGTTGCACCCTTGTATCTGCTATAGGCAGTGCTGCCCTCTGGCTTCCTGGCACAATGGCAGGGGTAATAGGTTTATGAGCCCATGCCAACCGGAGGAAGAAGCACCAGGATGCATATTGCGGTGGCAGGCCTTGGAGCTGTGTTGCCAGCCAGGGAGATGGAGCACCTGAAGCTCCTGAAAGTTCCCAAACTGCTGGGCTGAGTGCGCCAGGACAATTTTGTCCATCTGTCCTTTCTCCTGAGCAGCAAGCTCTGGGCAATCCTTGCCCCTTTAGCAGCCCTCTCGCTGTTGGGAAGTCTCTCAGAGTGCCTGCCTTTCTTTTGTTCCAGAGTGGCTGGTTGTGGGGGCCTGTTTTCCACAAGCAGCTGGAATCTCAATCTCTCCAAGTATTCCACCTGTCTTAGCTTTGCAACCCCACTAATCTCCAGAGCACCATGTAATGTAGGTTCGTGCTCCCAGAGTAGATCTCCAGGGCTGGGTGTTCAGCAGTCCTAGGATTCCACCTCCTCCCTGCTCTGTTTCTCTTCCTCCTGCTGGTGAGCTGCGGTCGGGGAAGGGCTTGGGTCCCACTGGATCATGGTTTTGATACTTTACCCTTTTCTGTGAGGTCTGCTCTTTTCCCCAGGTGTAGGCAATCTTTTGCAGCATTCTTTCCTGTTACTCTTTCAGGATTAGTTGTATTTGTTATATTTTCATAATATATGTGGTTTTTGGAGGAGATTTCTGTCTCCTCTCTCATGCTGACATCTTTCAGGTTTGCAGCTTTGAGCTCCCTGGAAGGGTGGCACCTGGCCTTCTCCTATTCGGCTTTGTCATTTAGAGGCTGTGCCGGATAGCACCAAGCAGAGAGGAGGCAAAGGACACAATGGGGTAGTATGGCCATGTGTGACTTTATTAAATGTCCAGACCCACACCATGGTTTACCAGGTTTCCGTCCCCCTCAGGGCTCATGCCCATAGCTGACTATCCACAACCTTCTCACAGGGTCTCTTTAGTGAGGTCAGGCCCATTTTCTAGGCAGAAATCCCACCTCAGTTACTTCACACCTCTTCCCAGGGGTGAGTGCTTTTGTGTTGTTGTATTACCTCCAAGCAAAAGTTTACCTCTTACAAAACCACACCTTTTAAATGAGTTATCTTTACTAGCTCTTATTTTAAATAAGCACATCTTTAAAATTATGAAACAAATATAGGCTGGTGCAGGAAACATATATAAGATGGACAAAAATATTGAAAGAAGATGAAATTATTTATGGTCCCAGCTCCTAGAGAAAACCACAGTTAACATTTTGGATTGTATTCTTTTAGTCTTTTTTTCCCTCTTCTGCCATAACACATAATACTTTTTCTGCACAAAAAATATGTCTTGTCTGAAATAAAATTTTGTAGCCTGCCTTTTCCATTTGGCTTTACACCCTCAATATTTCCCTGTGCTGATAGGTATTGCTCTTTTTATAAGCTGTGAAGGTTGTCATAATATGTCACCCCCAAATCTGCCACTTTGGCATAAGGATTATTTTGAGCTAAAGGCAGGTGAGAGGAGGTGGATGCAAGAAAGGCTCCCTGCCTCCCTCTCTTTGCCTAAAACTGGGGCAATAATTTTCAAGGGTGTTCCTCCTTCCCTCTCTACCAGGAAGGACAGATTGGTCACTGAGGACAATGGGCCTGGAGATGGCACCAGAGGAATGGTAACCAGCTTTACTAACTAGTTTTTGTGCATCATTAGTCTCTTTTCATATATTGATCTTCCCACAGTCAGCTGCTCTTGGAAGCCTAAAACTCCTTTCATTTGTCCTTTTATTTCTCCATTAACTTATTGTTCTTTACTGGGGATGCTATATAAGCTGGAGTTCTAAGCCACTGATTTGAGTTACTCATTTTTCTGTGAGTACGTCTCATGTATATATAAGGTTAGTAAATTTCTGTTTTTCTCCTGTTAATCTGTCTTTTGTTATAGGGGTCCCAGTCAAGAACTCAGAAGAGTAGAAAGGAAATTATTTTTTCCTCTCCTACAGCTGCAACATAGGTCATTAAATGAAGGCAAATAATTAAAAACAATCAGCCTGCTGGTATTGGACATTAGTAGGCTGTCTCTGGTTTTTAGCTGATGTAGACAACATTGTGTTGAACACCCTGGCTCATGTGCTGTGCACATCTGATTATATTCTTAGGCTTAATTCCTGGATGAGGAATATCTGGGTCAGAGCAATTTTCCCTTTACTTTTGCTAAATTGTCTTCTGGAAAAGTTGTACCAATTAACATTCCTCTTTGCAGTGCCTCATCTGGCTGGTTCTCATCATTCCTGTTTAAATGTTCCTTGCTGGGGAGACCTTTACCAAGCATTCTGTTCAATGTTCCATGCCCCAGCTGACTGCATTATTGTAGTACCCTGTTTTATTTTTCAATAGCATTTGTTTTAATCTGAAATGATGCTGTCCATTATTTATTGGCATCCTGTTTATTATTTGTCCCCTTTCAGCAGGTTGTAAGCTCTGCATGCAGGAACCTTGCCTGTTGGGGTCACTGCTGTTGGGCAGTGCTTTTCCACCATGTCCACTATACCTGTGCATCTCAGTGTGCAGGACACACTTGCTGAATGAATAAATGTTTCACACACTGTCAATGACACTTATATCGTCATGCATCTTTTTTAAAAGTTGTCTTTATTTTAAAACAAAGGATGCCAAATATAATTTGATCTATTTGTCCTCAGGTAGTCCTGGGATCCCTTTTGGTGTATTGAGGTGTAAGGTCCCTTTCCCATACACTAACTGGGGTTTTTCATGATTGTGATTTATTTCTTATCATTTAAATTTTTTTCTCTTCTTGAAAGGCGATAGAAAGTATGCTTACTGAAAGCAAGTTCTGGTTCTACTTCCAATTTGTAGGCTAATCTGCCAACTCCTTGAAAGGAGATAGTCACTTTATTAAAATTATGTGTAAAATAAAAGTGAATAGGTTTCCCTTGAGGGTCTGAATAACCCACCTCTGTTTAAGTGCTTGAGTATTCTGCATGCCCAGAGGCTTTTTTGACTGCTGGCTGGTTCTTATCTGGGAAGAGGTAGGTAGCTGAGTTCTCAATGAGTGAGGTATTATAATTCTCATTACAAATTTGGGCCCCACTTGAGTATTACAGGAGAATGTCTTCTGGCTAATATAGTAGTTAGATGTTGAGTTATATATCCAGAAAGAACTGTGATGGCTGTGCATCTGGGGCACAGCTGGGAGAGGCTGTCAAAGGCCGTGCCTCAGGACTCGGAATCTGACCTCCTCTGTTCAAGGCTTTATCAATTCAGCAACTTGGATGAAGATATAGAAAGCAGGCTTATCAAATCTGCGAATGACACAAAACCAGGATGGAAGTCTAATACGTAGGATAATGGAATCAAGATTCATAAAATTCTTGGCAGAGATGATGGGTCTGAAACTAACAAGGTAAACCTTAACAGGATTACATGTGAAGTCTTGCAGCCACTTTGGCAGAGCCAGTAGCAGCCGCCAGCAATGGAAGAGGCCTGGCCTAAAGACAGTTTGAGTACAAAAGACCTAGGCAGGGCTGTGGGCTTCCTAGATGCCAATTTTAAAAATTAATTATGCCTCTATATGCTGTTACAAGCAGTAGGGCCTTCAGATGTAAAGGATGGTAAACTGCCTCACAGCACATCCCTCCTGAGGCACATCTCCCACTGTCCCTCTTCTGCACCCTCATCCACTCATACTGGCTCTCTGGCCAGGCTGGGCTCTTTCTCCAGGAGCTTTCCCTAAGCCTGCAGGATGGACGGCACCCCTTCTCCCCCATAGCTCTGCTCACCAAGCTGTTTTCTCTATGATGGCCCATCTTCCACTTCGGGCCAAGGGCCCCTGGAAGGCAGGGCCTGTACCTGCCTTGTTAGATGCCCTGGCCCAAGCAGTGGCCTGGTGGCCAGCACACAGTAGATGCCCTGGTTGGTGGTTTTTCCATTCTCAGAGTATGGGGTAGGGCTCTGGACCCCATGCCATTGGATCTTGTCACCCTATCACCACCAGGCAGTGGCTGGTTTGCAGACCTTGTCTTGTGAGGAACAGGTGATGGAATTGTGGATGCTTAGCCAGACTGTGCCCATGCATGGGCCACCAAGGAAGGAGGGCGTGGACCATCCTGGGGGCCCCAGGGCAGCACAGGGGATGTCAGAGGAAGGGACGACATGGTTCCTTGAATGGAAGAGCTCTGAAATAACTGGAGCTGTCACTGATTAACAGCAAATGCTGAATTGTGGAGAGAGTTTTAAAAATGGAAGGGGAGGAGTTGGCCACTAATGATAAAAACCACCTCAACATCAACAGCTAACCATTCGGGCTGTCTGTGGTTGCCAGTCCTCACGGCCTCCCTGTCGGGTTCGGCGCTGTTATCTCCACTGGACAGATGGAGACACCAAGACCCTGTTTCAAGCAGCTGACAACTAAAGTTTATTCCTGTTCTAAGGGCCTCTGATACTATGATGCTAATGTCTTGGGGTTCAACAACATTTCTTCTAGTGTCTGGGAAGTATAGGAATTCAGTGGCTGTGGACGTTGTGTCTGTCTTGTAGAGTCCCTTGCTGTCTCCCCCATCAATGTCTTCAGGTCAGCAGCTGACCCTTCACAGCCTGTGTATGACCCTTGGGACTCTGGTGGTGGAGTCCCCCAGGCCCCTGGGACAGGAAGTGGCCCAGCTCACCAGCACGGTTAATGTGTAGACCCTGCCCTTGTGCAGGCTTGCGGCGGTGTGGGGCCATGGGAAGAGCTCCCAGGCTGGAAGTCAGAGAGCCCTGGGTTTGGGTCCCTGCTGCTCCTTATTGACTATAGGACTACAGTTTGATGAATTAACCTCTCCGAACCTCAGCTGTGAAATGTAGAATTCACTTTCTAGAATTCTCTCCTGTAGCCAGAAGTATGATTACAGGCCATTTGTTAGAGAGCATATTAGTAAATATATGTTTTTTTCCCTCGTAAATTATGGAGGGGGGATATTCATGCCTCAGAAAATTCTTTTGAACACCTGTTAGACATTCAGGCCGAACCCTAGACCCTGGGGATAGAGCAGTGAACAAAATGTAAAGTCCTTGCCCTCACGGAACTTACATTCTAATCGGGTGAGACAGACCATGAATGAGTACACGAGTAAAAAGATACGCTGCTGGGTAGTGGTGAACAGAAGAACATCCAGGTGAGGACGGCTGGTTCGGGCTGGGGTGTTGCTATCATATGCAGTAACGTTTAAGAAAACTGACTAACAAAATACTGTTTGGGCAGAGACCGAAAGGAAGTGAGGAGTCGGCCATGCAGGCATCTGCAGAAGAGTTGCAGGTAGAAGGAATGGAAAGGGTGAAATTCCTGACAAAGGGACAAGTTCAAGGTGCCTCAGGGAAGTTGAGGAATAAGGCCATCTGGGTGGGAGACCGGCCACTTGTGCACCTCCTCACTGTTCAGAGACCATGAGCCCCAACACAGACTCAGGGAGGGTCAGGGACACAGCAGGATCCCAGCTCCCGGTGGCAGAGCCAGCGTGCTAACCCAGCTGCACCTGGCTCTGAAGTCCTGGCTCCTCCCACGGGGCCGGGCTCGTTGAGACCCCCCATCCCTCACTCAGAATCGCTGCCTTGGTTCCTGCAGGCCTCCCCACCTCGCCCCCCAGGCCCTGCAGGCGTGTCCACTGGTGCTGACCAGGAACAGCGCTCTGCTTCCCAGCCCATGGGGCACTCCTGGCCAGGGCTTCAGCCTTGTCCATGCGGCAGCTCTCCAGAAAGTCTTTATCCAGGTCACAATTAGAATGAATTAGAAATGATTGTTTGAGGACAGGACTTGGAATCAGGAATGGCCTCCATTAGCAGAGGTGGGTCAGAGGGCCAGGAGACCCTCCGTGGGCTGTGTGGGTGACTTCGAGAGAGGTGGGCTGGAAGAGTTTGCTCAGAGCAGACACTAGAGCTTAGTAACACCATCCTCTGAGGGGTCTCATGAGGATGGAGTGAGTTAATGCATGTAAAGCTCTCAGAACATTCTGGGCACACAGTGAGTCCTCAGTCAGTGTCCACTGTGGTCGCCATGTGGACCTGACAGGCAGGGCTCTGCTCCCATGCAGCATCTTGCCTGCGGGTGGGGGCTCCCCAGCAGTAAGCAAAGATCTGTGGGAATAAATGCCACACAGGAAATTTAACAAGTGTGATGTAGTGGCAGATACAACCATTGTTAACGTCTCAGAGGTTTTCTTCTTGTCTGTCTTTTTTTTTTTTTCTGGTACATGTTACATGTCATATAAATAATACAAAAATGGGACGGCCCAGGATTTTTCTTTCAGCTAAGAGTGAATCACCACAACCTATCACCTGGATAGCCAGTGTGTGGCAGAATAGTGCTCCCCCAGAGAGGTCCACATCCTGACCCCCAGAACCTACGACCGTGTCACCTTACACGGCCAAAGGAATTACGGTTGCAGATACACATTTGCTAATCAGCTCCCCTGGAGATGGAGAGGTTATCCTGGATTTTCTGGATAGGATTAATTTCATTCTATGTCTTTAAAAGTGGAAGAGGAAGAGGCAGAAGAAAGGGTCAGAGAGATTTAATGTGGACTGGACGTGACCTACTGTGGCCAGCTCGGCTCATGACTAATGGTGCCTCCTTCCAAAGGGGAGTCCCTGCAAAGTAGAAGGATTTGTGGGCAGAACTGAAACATGCATGTGTTTTGGGGCTGAATACTGTGGATTCCTTGTCACATTTTTAAAAGGATCATTACTGATTTATTCGGCAGGGAAATAAATGAGGTAAAGACAAAACCAAAGAGAAAATCCAAAGTAAAAGAGAGAGGAGCAGTAAAAGCAAAGAGAATACAGTATGTGTCCTGTGGGCCTCCCATCTGTCTCTCTGTGTAAGGTGGCTCCCCACCCTGGATGTCGAGAGGTTCTGATTTAATTGATCTGGGGCAGGGCAAGGGCAGTGATATTTTTTGAAGTTTCTGGAGTGGTGCGGTATGCAGCCAAGGTTGAGGGCATTCTTGTTCTGCTCTGTTCTCACTTAGAAGCTCCCCAAACCCTGAAAGTCAGTAAATGGTATTGCTTAGGGGCCACCCACGCATTTTACAGATGGAGAAACCGAGGTTAAGAGATGCAGGTGCCATCTGCAAAGTCACGAGGCCCTTGGTGGCCCAGTTGAGACCAAGGCCTCTGTGGACTTCTCACACCCTCCACAGGGCCTACTGGCACTGCCAGCAGCCTTCCATCAGGTTGGCCCCACCAACTTCCATCTGTGAGTGGCTTTCCTTTAGTTTCTTTAGTTTTTTTGCTCCTTCCCAAAATGCTCCTTTAAAAGATCAGCTGAATCCTTTGATGTGAACATGGACCCCTGTCTCTCCGCCTTCCCATGGATGAGGCAGGAATGCTTAGGATGGGTACAGGCTCTGGAGCCATTCACACATGGATCTGAGATCTGGCTACACTAAACTGGGTGGCTTCTGAGAGCCTCAGTTCGACCATTTATAAAATGGGAGTAATAGGTACTAGTAATACAACATGAAGGGATATGAGGTTGAAGAGAAGTATTGTGCATTTAAAGTGCCCTGAGCAGTGTGTGGTACATAAATGCTAGATACTACAAATGATACTGTTTTAAATTACTACTGATTTGGGGGGAGAATGGGCATTCAGGTATCAGAGCCAGGAACAAACATCAGCCGCTCTGTTTTTCAGTGTTACTTCTCAGTTTGCCTTTGGATGTGCCTGGTGGTGGTCACCAGTGTCTCGTTGATCAGACAGGGAGCCAGACCACTCTTGGAGGCTGGTAATTGTGTTTTCAAGTGAGTGTAGGGTTTGGAGAGCACTAGCTTTGGAGAGGGGGCTCACTGGACATTTGCCCCTCATTTATCCCACCAACCTGAGGTCAGCCTGCACTGGGCCATGTTCTGAAGGGGCCTAGGCTCCGTGGGCAGAGCTGAGCCTTTCTCACTGTAGGATTTGGAGGGGATCTTCTGCCTTTTCCCACATGTCCCCATTACATAAAAATTTTCCATGCAAGTAATTGCAGAATGGGGTCACAAGAAGGATAATAGGGGGAGATAACTGTGGCTAAATCAGCTTGATTATACTCTTCCCAAACTTGATTACCCAGATTTGCAGCGCTGTGCACGAATCTTGGAGAGCCGAGTAACACCTTCCAGGAATGACTGCCCATTCTGGGAATCTCTCTGTAACTCTAGCAGGCTGGCCGACAGGCTGAGAATGGCAAGATGAACTCTTCTGCTTCTGATTTTTCATATTTTAAAGACAGCTGGGGAGTTGTATTGTTATGTTTTTAAACAAAGCAATTACACGTCCAGGTGGGACGGTGGTCAACCCTTCCGCAGATTGGGCATCTAGTGATTCTGTCACACTCTTGCCATTTTATAAAGTGGTCATTCTGATTGGTAAGTTTTCCATTTGCATTGGGTGTTAATTCACTTCACATGATACCACTTGTAAAACGACAAGTTAAAGGACTTTGGGAAATCATTAAGGTAGAGAAGCAACAGTTGATTTATTTAACATCATATTATTAGCCTTTTTTTATCAGTATTGCTTAATCTTTAAACTTAGTTTCTATTTTTTTCTTTTTTCTTTGTTTCAGGTTTATGGAGATAATAAGTGACATATTGTGTAAGTTTAAAGTGTACAGTATGTTGGTTTGATATACACATATTGAAAAGTACCACTGTAGCATTAGCTAATACCTATATCACATCATATGATTAATATTTTGTTGTTGGTGGTGAGAACATTTTAGATCTACTCTGAGCAAATTTCAAGTATATAATACAGTATTATTGACTATAATCACTATGCTGTACATTAGATCCTTAGAACTTTTTCATCTTATACCTGGAAGGTTCTATGCTTTGGTCACCATCTCCCTCTTTCCCCTTTTCCTAATAACCATCATTCTAGTATCTGTTTCCATGAGTTTGGTGTTTTTAGATTCCACATATAAGTGAGATCATACAGTATTTGTCTTTCTTTGTCTGACTTATTTCCCTAAGCATAATGCCCTTAGGTCCTTCCATGTTGGTGCAAATGGCAGAATGTCCTTTCTCATGGCTGAACGATATTCCATTGTATGTATACACTACATCTTCTTTATCTGTTGATGGACACTGAAGCTGTGTCCCTGTCTTGGCTCTTGTGAATAATGCTGAAGTGAACATGAGAATGCAGATATTTTTCCAAGATCTTGACTCCATTTCCTTTGGGTATATACCCAGAAGTAGGATTGCTGGGTCATATGGTAGTTCCATTTTTAATTTTTTGAGGACTCTGTTCCCATAGTGACTGTACCAATTCACCTTCCCACCATGAGTGCACAAGGCTTCTCTTTTCCTCACATCCTTGCCAACTCTTGCTATCTCTTGTCTTTTTGATAGTAGCCGTTCTAATGGGTAGGAAGCAATAGCTCAGTGTGGTTTTGATATGCATTTCCTAAACTCAGTTTCTTAATAGGCAAGTGACCTTGTAGGGTGTGGTGAAGTCTGAATGAAGTACTGTATGTCAAGTACATAACTCTGCACCTGGAATGGAGACAGTGTTCCATAGCTGTCAGAGTCTCCATTGTTTGTGTGGGGAGATGTGCAGCACGTAGACACACAGAAAACTCAGAAGTCCAGCCCCAATGAGAAAAATGGGGAACAGAGAGATGAAATGACTCACTCCAGGAGATTTAGCAGCACAGCCAGGAATTGAAGCCAGGTGTTCTGGTCCCAGGGCTGGTGGGACTGCCCCCTTGGGACTTGATTTGTTTCCAATGCTAAAAGGAAACCCACAGCTGTCATCCCAGAAGCAACTGGAGATCCAGCCCAGGAGGGGGAGAACTCAGGCATGGGGATGTCAATTTGGGAACACCCGAAGTCGGGCTTGCGAGGCCCTGGGAGTAGATGTGGTCTGCACTGCCGAAAAGCCTGAGGCCGAGAACAGGATGGCCTGGTGGGGCTGACATTACTCATGAAGGGCCTGAAGGGTGGGAGAGGAGCTAGGGAACGTGAAAGCAGGCAGGGAGAGGGACAGTGCCCCGGGGCCCCCTTTGAGTAGGGTCTCAAAACCTACTCATTGGGTGGATATGCTTGCTGATGGATGAGTGAATGAATGAATGATGCGTAGAAGCTAGCACTTCATCCTTTTACAGGTGAGAAACTGAGGCACACAGAAATGAAGTGATTTGGCCAGCGTCCAACCCAAGGAGGCATATTTCAGAATCTGTGCTTTTCACTTAACTGCCTTGCTGTACTACAAATGAGTGAATGAATAAGGGAGTGAATTTCCATTTCACCAATAAAGAAGTAGTAATGCTGAAGGGAAAGTGACTTTCTCACCATTACGCAGTAATTGGTGGTGGAATCAGGCCAGTGAGCTCTTTTGATTCCTAGTACACAGTGCCGCTTACTGGCCCCAGCCTGCATCCCTGCACACTAGCTGTGCAGCCCTGGGGCCCTCCACTGCCCCTCCGCTGAGTCCAGTTTTCCGCAGCCCACCCGTGGCACCACTCCCACCTCAGTGTGCGGCTGACCACATTTCCATGGAAATAGCCAGCATTCTGGTTAGAAGACCTGAGTTTGGGTTCCAATTTTGCTGCTTGTTTAAAAGAATGACCTTGGGCAGGTCAAGAAACCTCTCTGAGCCTCAGTTTCTCTCTCTGGAAATGGGGATAACTGCGTACTTTTTGGTTGTGAGGAGTGGGTGAGAGAAGGTGTCAGAAGTGCCTGGCAGGCCCCTGGCAGGTAGGAAGCACTCAGAAAGTGATCAGCTGAATTCCCCCCCCCCTCCCTCTTTTCCATCCTTTCCTTTTTCTCTCCTTCTGGGTGTCTTCGAAGATGATAACCTCCTTCACTCTGTGACCAGGAGCCATTCTGGCAGTCTGTGCATGCAGCCCAGTTCTCACTGGTGCCAGAGGGCTGGGTTTGTTCCAGCACTCAGGACAGGTGTGGAAGAGAGCAAGGTCTGCAAGTGGCCCTTTCAGCGGGGAGGCAGTGGTGGCCACGGTGGCGGGGGGACAGTTAAACACACACTGCTGTGGACCAATGAGTCCCAATAAACCTCTCAGCAGGGGCCAGCCAGCGAAGCCAGGCTTCCTGAGAAGAGAGAGGTGCATTTGTCCACGGGGGAGCTGGCTGTGTAGGGTGGGGCCACGCAGACCTGGAGACTGTTAAATGTCCCCCACTCCCAGGCCACCTGGCAGTCAGCCTGAAGCAGCCCCAGAGAGGAGCACAGATATTGCATAGCACAGTTGAACTGGGGGATTTGCAAACACAAATGGGTGTGGCAGATCCCTGCTTGGACTCTGTCCTGCCCGAAGTGGACAGCTGCTTCTCAGTGTTGCCCAGGAGAGATGTGAGCCCAAGGTTGCCAGACCAAATTCTTCAGTGGAAGCTGGAAATCAAAAAGATTTTTTTCTGTAAGAGCTCCTGGTTTTTAGATATTGGCCACAAATTACACTTTTTAAAAACACTGAGGTGCCCAGACCAAACAGCAGCAGGCTGCATTCTGTCCAAGGGAAGCCAGCTGCCAGCCTCTGAACTCAAGAGTCCATGTGGTGGAGGACTGGATTTTCATGAAAGCAGCTGCTGTGGATTTATTTGTTTAGTCTTGCTTCAAAAAATATTTGTTGAGCGCCTACTACATGCCAGGCACTGTCTGAGCCCTGGGGGTATAGCTCAGATCAAAAGCAGACAAGACTCCCTGGACCCTCTTATTGCTGATGTTTTGCAGTGGCCCTTACGTTCTGCCCCACGATGCTGTGTCTTCGCAGCAGTGATGATGACGTGGTTATTTTTGATCCTCTTCTTAGAAGATTTCAGGTGAGCTGATGGATCCCAGCCATGTAGCCCAGTCATACTGGTGGGTAGCCACCGTGTGGTCCTTGACTCAGGAGCTGGCCACTGTTGGGGCCACAGACACCAGCGTGGGGATATCTCCAAGGTCAAGCCCAAGTCCACAGCCTGGGACTCAGTTTGACTCTGCATTGAAGAGTTCAGGGTTTGCAGTGCAGGTGGCCACGGAGACACTTAGTGATGCTTGCACACAGCAAAAATTTTGGGGGCAAAAGTGAGGGTTCCTTATCTACTTAAAAACCACAGTCTTGGCCATTCTTCAGGGTAGAGGGGAAACTTCCACCTTCTCTGGCCCTTAGCTGCCGAGCAGGTCCGCATGCTCCAGGAAGCTGCATCCTGGCATCGTATGCTCACATGTTTTCATCCCTGACCTGGGCCCCCACCATCAGCCTCTCATCTGATCATGGCTGTCCCCAGCTTGACCTGATTTGTGGCTGTTCTGTTTCGTGCATCTGCCTTCTCTCGCCCACCAGCCCAGCTGAAGACCCTTCTGGGGGAACATGGCCTCATCGCTCACCGGAGAGCAATAGGTCATGGACAGAACGGTCACTTTGTTCAGGTCTGAACTTTGCTGATACCTGCCACGGACTCAGGTAAGAAAGGCCTGAGGCCCCCTGTGTTACTGCCGACACCAAGGAGATTCAGATGAGGTTATAAGGGAGGAAAATCCCCAGACACTTCCCAGGCCCCAGTATAGGAACAGGAACTCTCTGGCTGATGTATTTTAATTAAAATTACAGCTCAGATAGCCCCTTCAGATTAAGTCCTGTCTTCACTGTGTTTTGCCCTGTGTGTTGAGTGGAACTCTGTTCTGCCCCAAAACTCTGCTCAGTGGGGTGTTTTGGGATCTTGTGTGGCCGGATCCAAGCATGGGTATATAGAATGCTCCAGAGTGCTTTCAGCTCGAGCTGAATTCCCGAAGACTCCTATTTAATCCAGGACTGAATGGTTCACTGAGCATCTAGAGTCAAAGATTGATTGGAGACTGAGGTCTGTTAGCAAAGAAATTTACTGTACACTTTTTTCCCTCTTCCATCTTTTGCTAGTTTTTTCCTTGTTTGCCTGTGGCTCAGATAAAGCACAGTGAGTGGTTCCTGCACCAAACCCGATTTTCCAGTGGGAAATGTGTCTGTCCTGGAGGGTAAGGGTATTCAGTCCCTGGGGGCTCTGTGCTGCTGGCCCTGCTAGGAAGCCCCGACAGCAGGCGGAGGCAGATTCCACAGGTTCCCTGAGTGCCCAGCTCAGCAGCCTGTCCCTGCCCCTGTCCCCTGCCTCCTCAGGGCTCACCTTCTCGGGCCCCGTATCAGCCTTAATGAGGCACCTCCTTTCCCGGGCATGCAGTCTGGGCCACATGAGGCAGGAGAGGATTCCTCATTGCATTAGGCTCTGGGGCCCCTGTAACCAGAGGGCTTTCTGGTCTGTCCAGGTGTGCAGGTTTTGACGGGAACGCATTTTGTGAAGACTTGAGACCTCCTTGTTTCTCTCCTTTCTCCTGCTTCTGATTTTTTCCCCATCCTCCTTTCTTCTTCCTGATTATTTTTTCATTTCTCTTCCCATTGTCACACTTTACTGAAATCCAGTCACAGCGGATACTTTCCAAGAGAATCAGTTGCTTTGGCTGAAAAGACAATTTTGTGGTATCTTGCTGGCCAGTGAGCACAATCATTAAAAAAATACCCTTTTGTTGTGGACATTCGCTAACACCCTCCACCAGTTATCAGCACTTCTGTTTCATCTGTTCCCCTCCCCTGCTCCCACTCCCTCTTTTATGGTAAAAGTACTTTAATGCAAATCCCAGATAGGACTTAATTTCATATGTAGATTGTGGATAAAGTGAAGGTTGCCATGGCCAGGATCCTCACCTGGTCTTGGTTGGCTCGCTCACTACACATGTGTGGGCAATGCGTTGTCATTGACACTGTGTAAAGAGCCCTGCCCAGTGCTCTGTGCGACATGGTGGCATGGCTGCAAGGCTGCAGGAGAGCAGAGCAGAGGCTGGAGTGGTGGCAGTGCCGAGGACAGAGGCCCAGAGGACGGCTGCAGGGGCAGAGAGGCCCAGAGGCAGAGACCAGCTTACTGCATGCAGACTCGCTCTGAGTGGATGGGATTTTAGTGATTGACCTGCCACCGTGGAAATAAAGTTGGGGTTAACCCTTTCACCCCAAGAACATGCTACTGTCATTTCTCTGGTCACATTGAATCCATAGTGAACTTGCCCAGGGCTGAAACCCATTGGCAAGACATAGATACTTCAAAAAGTAACTTTAACCAACTTGAATTAAAAACAAAAGCAGAACTCAGCTACACCGCCTCCAAACCACAATAAAATTTGTGACACCCAGTGAAATGAACACTACTTTCTTTGAATCGGGATCTAGGTAAGATCCACACATTGTCACTTGGTGTGTTTTTTGGGAATGATTTATTTTTATTTTGGAATTTTCCATTGATTAGTAATGTTAATGCCGGTTGTTGAGTGCTTCTTGTGGGCCCCGTGATGGTCTCGAATTCTTGCTATGTTTCACCACAGGGTTCTGCCCATTTTACAGATGGGGAGAGGGGGTTCAGAAGCTCACCCCGGGTCGTGAAGCCCTGATTTGACCCCGATATGTTAGCTTTTGCAGCCTGAATATGTAGACCAGGAATTTCTGTTTGAATTTGGGCAGTTAAAACATTTTCAGTTTTCTGTTGTTTACTTTCGAAGAGAAGACACCCTCTGTAGAAGTTTGAAAATAGTCAGACTAAACGTTTAGACTTCTGGGGGATGAATGTGGTTTCTGAATATGGCGCTTCTGCATGATAGGCTTCCATTTACTTCCCTGCCCCATTGCAGGTGTGTTTGAACATGTCCTTTCCCTGAAGCGGAAGAGGCTTGACTATGTGGTGGCTGCAGGAGCTGCCCCTGGGGGACAGGGACCCAGGGACATCTACTGAGCTGAGCACAGCCTGTTGGAATCTGAGTCCGTTATGCGTTACCTCACCGTGTGTGCCTCCCCGTGGCCCTGGAGGTCGGTGGTGTGGGTATCCCCACTCACAGCAAGGCAGCCAGGGCTCCGGGAGGAGATGTAACTTCGGCAAGGCCATACGGTTAGGAAAAGGGGAGTATATAGGCTTTTCAGCTCCACAGTTCTGGCTGCTACCATTGTACTTTCTTGCAAAACACTGTCCTCTGTGCTATTTCTCCCACTTTGGCGTTCCTGCTCCTAGATCTCTCTATGCCTACATTTTAT
>JAVSCE010011454.1:0-96332 GCA_032199065.1 Smutsia gigantea
AGCTTTTCATCTAAGATCGGGAACAAGACAGGATGCCCACTCTCTCCACTGTTATTCAACATAGTACTGGAGGTCCTAGCCACAGCAATCAGACAAAACAAAGACATACAAGGCATCCAGATTGGTAAAGAAGAAGTCAAATTGTCACTATTTGCAGATGACATGATACTGTACATAAAAAACCCTAAAGATTCCATTCCAAAAACTACTAGAACTAATATCTGAATTCAGCAAAGTTGCAGGATACAAAATTAACACACAGAAATCTGTTGCTTTCCTATACACTAATGATGAACTAACAGAAAGAGAAATCAGAAAAACAATTCCATTCACAATTGCATCAAAAGAATAAAATACCTAGGAATAAACCTAACAAAGGAAGTGAAAGACCTGTACTCTGAAAACTACAAGACACTCCTGAGAGAAATTAAAGAGGACACTAACAAATGGAAATGCATCCCATGCTCTTGGCTAGGAAGAATAAATATTGTCAAAATGGCTATACTACCTAAAGCAATCTACAGATTCAATGCAATCCCTATCAAACTACCAACAGCATTCTTCAATGAACTGGAACAAATAATTCTAAAATTCATATGGAAACCACAAAAGACCCTGAATAGCCAAAGCAATCCTGAGAAGGAGGAATAAACAGGGGGAATTACACTCCCTCACTTCAAGCTCTACTACAAAGCCACAGTAATCAAGACAATTTGGTATTGGCACAAAAACAGACCCACAGACCAGTGGAACAGAATAGAAAATCCAAACATTAACCCAAACATTACAGTCAATTAATATTTGATAAAAGTGCCTTGGATATACAATGGGGAGATGACAGCCTCTTCAGCAGCTGGTGTTGGAAAAACTGGACAGCTACATGTAAGAGAATGAAACTGGACTACTGTCTAGCCCCATACACAAAGGTAAACTCAAGGTGGATCAAAGACTTGAATGTAAGTCATGAAACCATAAAACTCTTAGAACAAAACATAGGCAAAAATCTCTTGGACATAAACATGAGCAACTTCTTCATGAACATATCTCCCGGGCAAGGGAAACAAAAGCAAAAATGAACAAGTGGGACTATATCAAGCTGAAAAGCTTCTGTACAACAAAGGACACCATCAGTAGAACAAAAGACATCCTACAGTATGGGAGAATATATTCATAAAAAACGTATCTGATAAAGGGTTGACATCCAAAATATATAAAGAACTCATGCACCTTAACAAACAGAAAGCAAATAATCCAATTAAGAAATGGGCAATGGACATGAATAGACACTTCTCCAAAGAAGAAATTCAGATGGCCAACAGGCACATGAAAAGATCCTCCACATCGCTAATCATCAGAGAAATGCAGATTAAAACCACAATGAGATATCACCTCACACCAGTGAGGATGGCCAACATCCAAAACACAAACAACAACAAATGTTGGCGAGGATGTGGAGAAAAGGGAACCCTCCTACACTGCTGGTGGGACTGCAAATTAGTTCAACCATTGTGGAAAGCAGTATGGAGGTTCCTCAAAAAACTCAAAATAGAAATACCATTTGACCCAGGAATTCCACTCCTGGGAATTCACCCTAAGAATGCAGTAGCCCAGTTTGAAAAAGACATATGCACCCCTATGTTTATTGCAGCACTATTTACAATAGCCAAGAAATGGAAGCAACCTAAGTGTCCATCAGTAGATGAATGGATAAAGAAGATGTGGTACATATACACAATGGAATATTATTCAGCCATAAGAAGATAACAAATCCTACCATTTGCAACAACATGGATGGAGCTAGAGGGTATTATGCTCAGTGAAATAAGCCAAGCCGAAAAAGACAAGTATCAAATGATTTCACTCATATGTGGAGTATAAGAACAAAGAAAAAATACTGAAGGAACAAAACAGCAGCAGACTCACAGAACCCAAGAACGGACTAATAGTTACCAAAGGGAAAGGGACTGGGGAAAATGGGTGGGAAGGGAGGGATAAGAGGGAAAAAGGGGCATTACGATTAGCAGATGTAATGTTGGGGGGGCACGGGGAGGGCTGTACAACTCAGAGAAGACAAGTAGTGATTCTGTAACATCTCACTACGCTGATGGACAGTGACTGTAATGGGGTTGGTGGGGGGGACCTGATGAAGGGGTAGTTTAATAATCGTAATATTGCACATGTAATTGTAAATTAATGATAATAAAATAAATTATATTAAAAAATATATATATATATAACTAAAACCATCAAACCTACGATTTCAAGTATACTGTTGCTTAGGAGGAGGCTATGTTTCAAAAGTGAGTTTATTTAAAGTTTGTTTAAATAAAGTATTAAACAAATAACATTACATATGGTATTTGGTTTTGATTTAAAAGATGTGAAGGTGGGAAACCAAGGACTGGTAGTGATGGTGATAATGACAGCAACCAGTTTTATAACAGTTACTTTGTGCAACAGCCTCTACAAATATTAAATCATTTATTCTCATGACAGCTCCATGGGGTTTGTACAATTATTATTATTTTTTATTAAGGTATCATTGATATACAATCTTATTAAGGTTTCACATGAGCAACATTGTGGTGACTATATTCCACCCTATTATCAAGTCCCCCCCACCAACTCCATTGCAGTCACTGTCCATCAGCGTAGTGAGATGCTATAGAGTCACTACTTGTCTTCTCTGTGCTATACTGCCTTCCCCGTGCCTCCCCTACATTATGTGTGCTAATCATAATACCCCTGAATCCCCCTCTCGCTCCCTCCCTACCCACCCTCCCCCACCCCTTCCCTTTGGTAACCGCTAGTCCCTTCTTGGAGTCTGTGAGTCTGCTGCTGCTTTGTTCCTTCAGTTTTGCTTTGTTCTTATACTCCACAAATGAGTGAAATCATTTGGTACTTGTTGTTCTCCGCCTGGCTTACTTCACTGAGCATAATACCCTCTAGCTCCATCCTTGTTGTTGCAAATGGTAGGATTTCCTTTCTTCTTATGGCTGAATAATACTCCATAGTGTATATTGGGGTTGGTACAATTATTATCCTCATTTTACTAGAAGCCTGGGGGAAACCTGAAAGGCACAAGGTAGAGGACTCCATCCAGGTGCTCAGGCTGCAGAGCACTGCTCACCCGGCTCACCACGGAGCTGGTCACCAGACTCACCCCGGCGCTGTGAAAGAGCCTGCCAAGGGGCCCAGGTGCAGGGGGCATGAGACAGCCTGCTGCAGTAGGAGGAGGTTCACATGCAGAATTATAAGGGACTGAATTTCACATAGCATTACTTCCCAATGCAGAGGAGGACAAGCCAGTGACAAAAGACAGCAAGATGATTTCATTAGCAGCTCCAGAGCAGCCTGTTTTCTGCATTGGGCAGAAGTTGCATTGCACAGTTGATGTGAGGGCCTCAGGCAGAATTCTGGGTAACTTAGTTCCAGGTTGGTCTTCCTGCCTGCCTGCTAAACTCTTCCAAATGATTCTGGCTGGATTTGTGAGGCTTTACCAGACAGGTTGTCTCTGAATTAGAGGAGGTCTGGAAAATGCCCGAAGAGAAGAAAGGAAAGAAGCTCAGAGTCCAAAGGCTCACTGGACCAGCGTGAATGGGGACAGGAAAGCAGAGGCCCGATAGGTCCTAGGAATTTCTCACCTGAGAACATAAAAACAGTTGTGGTTCTTACTTTTAAGATTTTTAACCAGCACATCTTCCAGTTCAACACTATGTCTGAGAGCAAGAGCTTTACAAACTCAGATTCACCTCTCATTAGCCAGGTGGCCTTGCCTCTGGCCATTTAACCTCTCTGAGCCTCAGTTTCTCCACCTGTAAAATGGGAATAATAAAAGTGCTTCTCCCAGAGTACTGTGAACATTAAATGAGATAGCTTTAGCACAGTAAAGGACATGTGTTTGTGCTCAGTCATGGTGGTTGTTATGATTATTATTATTGTCCCCCAGGATGGAGTGCAAGCTCGCCACCTCTCTGAGGAGACTTGGCTCAGATTTTAAGTCCAGGCTGATCTACCAAAGCAAAGTAAAATCTTAGACATTCTTATTTTGATGTAGTTAATGCCCCCAATATAATAAAACTGAGTCACAGGGGCAAGTATGCCGATTTTATGGGACATTTTAGCCAGTTAAGAAATCAGAGTGGCCAGGAAAGGAACCCAAAGTTAAATTCATGATCTCTCCCTCAACAGCCTACTCCCCCTCAGTGTTCCCTGCTCAGCAAATATACCTCTAAGTGTTGGCACTTTGGAGAAGTGAGGGTGGGAAGTGTCAAGAAAATGACATCCTGCTTCCATTCCAGGTCAAAACCATGGTTTGGAGCCGACTGAACTGGTTGTCACCTGAACTGAACATGCCTCCCAGTCTGCAGGCTTCTACCACAGTGGCAGAGTCGGCCCCACCAAGTTCGCTGCATGGCTTAGACAGCAAACCGGATCACACCTGTCTGTGTCAGGAAAGGTGACTAGAAAACCCAGAAGCCTCGGAGCCACGCTAGTCCAGTTCCTCCTCCCTAATGCTGCGCTGCTGGAGTGATGGCATCAGAGCTCGGGAGTGTGACTCTAATTGGAGTCCCTCCACTTGGAAACATGAGGAGTGGGGAAAGATTGTTCCCTGAACACCATCCACATGGTTGCACAAGTCACAAAGCTCACTTTCAGCTTAGACACATGGTCTCCCTCCCCAGCCCCCACTCCATGCCCTGCCTATCACCAAGGCCTGTCGATTTCACTCCATAAACATATCTTCACTGTCCTCGGCTCCACTATTTGGCCACCACTCAGTAGCTCCCAAACTTATTATCTCTTATCTGGATCCTCACAGGCCCCCTCATTTACTTTTGCTGCCTTCGGTCTGTTCTCCACACTGCAGGCCCCAGTTCTTTCTTGCATTTTTTTAGAACAGTTCCTTGTTACTCTTTGGTAAAAATTAAAATCAATAATGTGGGTCCAGTGTTCTGTTGGTAGAGTCCACACCTACCTCTCCAGCCTCGGGTGGCATGACTGTCTCTCTCCAAGTAGGAGCTATAGCCACCCTGCTTTCTTTGACTCCTGGGAGGAGACAGGCTTCATTCTGCCTCAGAATCCTTGCTCATGTCATTCTCTCTGCCTTCAATACTCTCCCTCTTTCCTCCCTTCCTCCCTCCCCTCCTTTCCCTTCCTCTGACTAATTCTTACTCATCTTCACATCTTAACTCAAAGGTCACTTTTCAAGGGAGGCATCCCAGACCAGACCAGGTACCCCTACTAAAGCAGTCAAGGTTTTGGTGAGCTTTTCTTTCATAGTATTCATCACAGCTGGTAATAAGATATTTTATGATTCTTTGATTAATCCCTGTTTCCTGTACTCTAAGCTCCAAGAAGATAGGGTTCTCCTATCCCTTAGTACCCAGCACAGTCACCTACACACAGCTGATGCCCACTAAAGATTTACTGATTGGCTGGATGAGGGAGAAAAATGATTGGAGAAAAGGGTGCCATGCTAGTAGATGGTTCTGTAAATCAAATGCCCTTCTGTGAAAGTGGAGCAGACCGGGGAGACATGGGATAAGGTGTTTGGGTATGAATGGGGGAGGAGGGAACAAGGGTTGGACTGGAAGGGGCTAGAAGCTAGCAGCTACACTAGCTGTGTGTGGAGAATGTGATTATAGCATCATGATGGATAAAAAGGATGGAGCAAAGGAGATGATTCCTGGTAGGACCCTTCTCAGATGGGATGCACATGAGATGTGAAACTTGGAGAGAAGAATAGAATTGTTAATTTTGGCACCAGCCACGGCACAAATAACCAACATTTCTCTGGATACAGAGTCTCTCAGGTCACTGGGTCTACAGGCGAGCAGGGAATCTGCCGTTTTGTGGGATGCACAGCAACTAGATCCCCTCTAGTTTTGGGGAATCCCCAGGGCATTACTCTTTCTGGGAGGCAGCGAGCTTTGTTCCCACCTGTTTTCCAAGCCTGGTTTTCTGGCCTTCCTGGCAGGTTTCAATGTTTCCCAATATCCTTGAATAAATTGCCTTTCTGCTGAACTCAGCCAGAATTAGTTTCTGTTGTTCTCAGCCAAGAACCGTCATAACAAGTATAGTCAGGGGACAGCAGGGCAGTGACCTCTGGCTTCTCTGTGTAGCCAAGCATGTGGGTGCCAAGCATGCAGACACCCCAGGAGTGGACAGGACAGCTCCCACAGCCTGGAAGTGAGAGGCTCTTCATGAACAGGGAGGAAAGGTGGCCATTTGGAACCAGACAGAGCCTTTGGATGGGTCAGACTTCCCAAAAACCTGTGGCTAGAGGCCACATCAAGCATTCCTCCTGTTGTTGGGATGTGCCTATGGGGAAGGTCATCTAGTACATCCAAAACAGGTTGCCTGGGAAACACCTGACAGGTGGAGGCCCAGAGAATCCACAACTGGCTCATGGCCTCATGAGAACGCAAACCCCTGCCCCTCTTGGGTTGCTTGTACTTACTGTATTGTCCCTGAAGAGGCTGCACTCTGGTTATCTGTTCCAGATATTTTCCACTTCTGGGATCCTGAGTACTACAGAGAATAAAACATGGGAGGGTATCAGCAGAGAGCCAGAGTGCACTTCCCACGCTTCCTGACGTCACAAATGATAGGATGTCAGAGCAGGAAGGCCTGTGGGTCCATCTAATCTTGTGGCCTCAGAATTACCCAGGGAACTAGTTAGCAATATGGTTTCCCACAAATTTCTCCAACCCCATAGGCTGGAACCCCACGCCTAGGGTGAAGCCCCAAGATCTAGGTTTCGTACAAACTCTCCCAGGCAATCCTAACATGAGTTGTTTGAGAACAGCGATTGTAGCCCTTCATCCCATCTTATGGAGGGATGGGGTGCCCCCTGACTAAGGTCTCTCAGAGAATCAGTTGTTGAGCCAGATACCAAGCCCAGGCCTCCTGACTCCCCGTCCCCTGGGCTGCCCAGGAGTAGGGTAGGGCATGGAAAGTGTTTCTTTCCCAAGTCAGTTGCATGATTTTTTGTCCTCTAACGGGTCCCTTTTCTAATTGTAGGAGGGACAGCTTGTTGTAGGGAAGTGCTGGAAATAAGGATGCATATCCTGCTCTTGTTTTTGCCAGAGAGGCTGCTGTGGTCTTAGCTGAGTAGGAAACCTGCAGGCAAAGCCAGAAACTAATACAGCAAGGCCCTGGGCTGACACAGTAGTGGACCCAGGTTCCATGTGGGTCTTCCAATGCCATGCGTGACCTTGGATAAGGCGCTCCCTGCCCTGAGTCTCTGTTTCGTCCAGTCTATAAAATGGAGATAAATCTGCTTTCTGCTATCTACCCTGCCTACCATGAGGGCCTCTGGTGTGAATATGCTTTGTGAACTCCCAAGTGCTGCCCAAGCAGGAGGCATTACAGACACTGGAGATGTGACTATAATACTGATTTCCACTCAGGGTCCCTTAAGGACATGCTGGACTTGTCTTGGAAACAGCAGAGGAAGCTAAGAAGCTGCCAGCACTGCTTGGGGGAGATTCTCAGAGCCTTATGGGCTGGCTGGCAGGGGGAGCCCCTCTGCTCATGCCACGCTCCTATTTCAGGGAGCTGTAGATGAGGACCCCTCGCAGCACCAGGTGTGCTGGGGTGAGGGGAATCACTGGATCAGTTTCCCCCTGCCTCTGGCCTGGTACTGCCAGGAACCTCTGTCTATCTCTTAAAGTGTCCTGGCTCAGGAGCCCCAAGAAGTGTTTAGAGGACCCCAGGGGACCAAGAGAAGTCACACCCTACCCTTTCATGCCACAGCCTGTTTTGGCTGTTAGAGCACATTCAGTTCAAGAGGGTGGATTCACTCAGAGTGTATTTTCCCTTCTCACCCCATCACTCGTCCCAGAACCACGTCCCCAGCTGGCAGGACTCCCAGCTTCATCTTAAGTTACCAGGATGCCAGGATTCTTACACCATTCTGCCAAAAACCTGCTTTGTCACCTTGCTCAATCCTTTCATCTCTTTGAGCTGTAAAGTGGGGGAAGTAATTCCTGTCTCTCCCTCCATTATAGGTTTGCTGGGTCAAACAAGAGCGCAGTGCAGGAGGGCTTTGCTATTGCCATTATTGGGTAGGAAAGACTGAGAAGGCCTGGATGGGGAGGGAGCAAGGGCAGGCACAGAAATGACCTTCAACTCCAGGAAGCAGAAAAGCTCTGCAGAGTGATTTCACTCCTGGCTCACCTGGGGAGCCTCCCAGGGCAGCAGGTCCTTTGGCTTTATGATGCTCCCATGCCCCAGGCCAGGCTCAGCGGGGCCACTCCGAGAGAAGACGGGTCACACTCAGGGACCTCCTGGTGATTCAGCCTAAGGAAGAGTTTTCAATCAGAGACCTAAGCAGACAATTCCTTGACACAGGTGTGAGGTCTTCTAGGACAGTGATTTTCAAACTACCACTACTACTTCTTTCTCCTCCTCCTCCCCCTCCCCCTCCCCCTATCTTCCTTCTCCTCCTTCCAGCAGAACACTTTCTTCACAAGATCTTAAAGCAAACGCCCTGTCAGCTACTTCTGAAGGATCACGGAGGAGACTCTAGGAAGCACGACTGACGTGTTGAGCAGATGGGGAAAATGAAGCCCAAAGAGGGAGTGGAATGCGACCAAAGCCACACAATAAGCCAGTGTTAAGACAAACAGATTAAACAAGAACACCTTCAATACAGGTCTCTGGCCCTCAGCACAGGTGTCTCCAGCTCAGTGTGGCATCAAAGCAAGAAGGAAAGTTTCCTCGTTTCCGGGCCATTGCACACCCAGGGAAGGAGGCTCATAAAGGGCCTGGGGTAGTAAATGGGCGGCTGTACTGGCACTGCTGTAGGAAACAAATCATACCGGGGATCAGGGGACTCATGTGTCCTTCTTAAAACAAGGATGTTTCAGAGTCACTGAGCTTCTTGCTGAACTAAAGCAGAAGCAGGCCCGGCAAAACTGGACCAGTGGAAATGCCTCCAGGTGCCTCGGCTCTGCCTTCTCCATTGTTCCCAGAGCACCGGCAGCCACCGGCCTGCATAAGCCTGACCCATCCGCAGAAGGACCCAGGGGCCCTCCACCAAGGTCACAGGGCACTTGCATGCACCACGAGCCAGAGGGAGACTTTTGGGTGTGCCTTTGGGTTGGCTTCGTGCCACCGGTTGCTGACAGCCTCGGGGTGGGGAGTGGGCAAGGCGGACAGGCAGATGGCCACAGCGGGTTAACATGGGCTACGCGCCTGAACTGAGGGGCGGCGGCCGCGGCGACACTGAGGGAAGGCCCAGGACATGCTCCACCGCTACCGGGTCTCGGAGGCCTGATCAAGGCCTCACTGTCGCTGGCACGGAGCCGGGGCAGGGAGCCAGTCACGGGGCCCAGCGGAGGCGGGCGAGCGCACTCCGGCTGCTCCTCGGGCACGCGGGAAACGGGCTGGAGCGGGAAGCGTCAGGGGACGCGTGAAGGCGGCGGGGCTCCCCGGGCCTCGCAGCGCCTCCGGCGCCCGGGCGAGTCGAGTACCCGCGCGCCGCCGCTGGGCGGCTGCAGGGCGGGCAGCCGGGCGGAGGACCGGGGAGGGGAGGCCCGGGAGCTCGGCCGGGCGGCCGCGGGGAGCGCGCGGCGGTGGGGCCGCCCCCAGGGCGCCGCTGCCCCCGTTCCTCTGGCCTAGCGAGTTCGCTTGGCCGCCAGTTTAAAGCAGAGTTGCCGTCTGAAAGGAGCTGAGGTCCAGCGAAAGGCCCCTGGGCCCAGCTCTCCTAGGTGGAGATTTGCTCATCTAGAGAACAGACAGGCCTTCAGGCGGGGGGAGAACCGGGGAATCATCACCCAGGGAATTCGCAGGCAGATTCAGATCAAGTACTTAATTCAGGGTCAGCTGGCAGCCGGCAAGGCACCACGTCCTCCCTATTCAGGGAATTCCAGACCCCAGCGGCTCCGGGCGTGAGAGGCTCTCACGATCTCCTGTGCCCGCCCTCAGGCGCCGCCGCTGCTCTCACTCCGTGGTGCGAAGGAGAGGCCTGCAGGGCAGCGCGGGGGAGGCCCAGGGGTGAGAGTTTAGACCTCCCACCTCCATTACACCAAGGACACCTGCTTTGATCTTTACTGCTTTGAGACTCTGCATGGGATGTCATTTAACAAGAGACTGTTACTAAACACTATTTTGAAGTCCTCTGTCAGGTCTATTCTCATTTTCACTCTGTTGCTCATTAACTTGGGTAGTTAAAAACCTGTGTCTCAGGTTCTTCATCTATAAAGCAAGAATAGTACTAGTACCTCCTTCACAGGGTCCGTCTATGGATTAAGTGAATTAGTGCATATAATGCCCTTAGACCATGTCACGCCTGGGTCACAGTAAAAAGTGTAGGTTAGGGATTGTTGTTATTGCTATCATTATTATTTTTTTACTAATCATTTTTTAAATTAAGGTATCATTGATATACAGTCTTATAAAGTTTTCACATGAGCAACATTGTGGTTACTACATTCACCCATATTCTCAAGTCCCCCCACACACCATGTTGCAGTCACTGTCCATCAGCATAGTAAGATGCCAAAGTCATTACTTGTCTTCCCATCACACCCCCCAAACACACCATGTGTGCCAATCATAATACCCCTCAATCCCCTTCTCCCTCCCTCCCCACCTGCCCTTCCCAACCCTTCCCCTTCGGTAACCGCTAGTCCCTTCTTAGAGTCTTGTGAGTCTGTTGCTGTTTTGTTCCTTCAGTTTTGCTTCGTTGTTATACTCCACAAACGAGGGAAATCATTTAGTACTTGTCTTTCTCTGCCTGACTTATTTCACTGAGCAATATCCTCCAGCTCCATCCATGTTGCAAATGGTAGGATTTGTTTCTTTCTTATGGCTGAATAGTATTCCATTGTGTATATGTACCACATCTTCTTTACCCATTCATCTACTGATTCATGACACTTAGGTTGCTTCCGTATCTTGGCTATTGTAAATAGTGCTGCAATAAACATAGGGGTGCATATGTCTTTTTGAATCTGAGAAGTTGTATTCTTTGGGTAAATTCCTAGGAGTGGAGTTCCCAAGTCAAATGGTATTTCTGTTTTTAGTATTTTGAGGAAACTCCATATTGCTTTCCACAATGGTTGAACTAGCTTACATTCCCACCAGCAGTGTAGGAGGGTTCCCCTTTCTCCACATCCTCACCAGCCTTTGTTGTTCTTAGTCTTTTCTATGTTGGCCTTCCTAACTGGTGTGAGGTGATATCTCATTGTGGTTTTAATTTGCATTTCCCTGATAATCAGTGATGTGGAGGATCTTTTCATGTGCTTGTTGGCCATCTGAATTTCTTCCTTGGAGAAGTGTCTGTTCATAACTTCCATCCATTTTTTTAAGTTATTTGTTTTTTGGGTGTTGAGGCATGTGAGTTCTTTATATATTTTGGATGTTAACCCCTTATCAGATATGTCATTTACAAATATATTCTCCCATACTGTAGGATGCCTTTTTGTTCTACTGATGATGTCCTTTGCTGTACAGAAGGTTTTAGTTTGATGCAGTCCCATTTGTTCATTTTTGCTTCTGTTTCACTTGCCCAAAGAGATGTGTGCAGGAAAAAATTGCTCACATTTATATTCAAGAGATTTTTACCTGTTTTCTTCTAAGAGTTTTATGGTTTCATGACTTACATTCAGGTCTTTGATCCATTTTCAGTTTACTTTTGTGTATGGAGTTAAGCAATAATCCAGTTTCATTCTCTTACATATAGCTGTCCGTTTTTGCCAAAAGCAGTTGTTGAAGAGGATGTCATTTCCCCGTTGTATATCCATGGCTCCTTTATATATAACTGGCCGTATATGTTTGGGTTTATATCAGTGCTCTCTATTCTCTCCCATTGATCTATGAGTCTGTTCTTGTGCCAGCACTAAATTGTCTTGATTACTGTGGCTTTGTAGTAGAGCTTGAAGTCAGGGAGCGTAATCCCCCCAGCTTTATTATTCCTTCTCAAGATTGCTTTGGCTATTCAGGGTCTTTTGTTGTTCCATATGAATTTTAGAACTATTTGTTATAGTTCGTTGAAGAATGCTGTGGTTATTTTGATAGGGATTGCATTGAATCTGTAGATTGCTTTAGGCAGGATGCCCATTTTGACAATATTAATTCTTCCTATCCATGAGAGTGGGATGTGTTATCATTTATTGGTGTCTTCTTTAATTTCTCTCCATGAGTGTCTTGTAGTTTTCAGGGTATAGGTCTTTCACCTCCTTGGTCAGGTTTATTCCTATGTATTTTAGTCTTTTTGATGCAATTGCGAATGGAATTGTTTTCCTGATTTCTCTTTCTGCTAGTTCATAGTTAGTATACAGGATTTATTCTAGTATGCAACAGATTTCTGTGTATTAATTTTGTATCCTGCAACTTTGCCAAATTCAGCTATTAGTTCTAGTAGTTTTGGGGTGGATTATTTAAGGTTTTTTTCCAGACAATATCATGTCATCTATACCCATTTTTTTGAGAGTTTTTATCATGAATGGATGTTGAATTTTGTCGAATGCTTTTTCAGCATCTATGGAGATGATCATGTGATTTTTGTCCTTTTTGTTGATGTGGTATATGATGTTGACAGATTTTCAAATATTGTACCATCCTTACATCCCTGGAATAAATCCTACTTGGTCATGATGTATGATTATTTTAATATATTTTTTAATTTGGTTTGCTAATATTTTGTTGAGTATTTTTGCATCAGTGTTCATCAGGGATATTAGTCTGTGATTTTCTTTTTTGTGTGTCTTTGCTTGGTTTTGGTATTAGAGTGATGTTGGCCTCATAGAATGAGTTTGGAAACATTCCCTCCTCTTCTACTTTTTGGAAAACTTTAAGGAGGATGGGTATTAGGTCTTCTCTAAATAATAAAATTCAGTGGTGAAGCTGTTGAGTCAAGGGGTTTTGTTTTTGGGTAGTTTTTTGATTACCAATTCAATTTCATTGGTGGTATTTGGTCTGTTCAGATTTTCTGTTTCTTCCTGGGTCAGTCTTGAAATGTATTTTTCTAGAAAGTTGTCCATTTCTTCTAGGTTATCCAATTTGTTAGCACATAATTTTTCATAGTATTCTCTAATAATTCTTTGTATTTCTGTGGTGTCCATAGTGATTTTTCCTTTCTCATTTCTGATTCTGTTTATGTGTAAACACTCTCTTTTTTTCTTGATAAGTCTGGCTAGGGGTTTATCTATTCTGTTTATTTTCTCAAAGAACCAGCTCCTGGTTTCATTGATTCTTTCTATTGTTTTATTTTATTTATTTCTATTTTATTTATTTTTATTCTTTCTATTTTATTTCTGATCTGATCTTTATTATGTCCCTCCTTCTACTGACTTTGGGCCTCATTTGTTCTTCTTTTTCTAGTTTCATTAATTGTGAGTTTAGACTGTTCATATGGGATTGTTCTCTTTTCTCAAGGAAAGCCTGTATTGCAATATACTTCCCTCTTAGAATGGCCTTTGCTGAGTCCCACAAATTTTGCTGAGTTGAGTTATTGTTTTCATTTGTCTCCGTATATTGCTTGATCTCTGTTTTAATTTGGTCATTGATCCATTGATTATTTAGGAGCATGCTGTTAAGCCTCCATATATTTGTGAGGTTTTTTGTTTTCTTTGCATAATTTATTTCTAGTTTCATACCTTTGTGGTCTGAGAAGCTGGTTGGCACAATTTCAATCCTTATGAATTTACCGAGGGTCTTTTTGTGGCCTAGTATATGATCTATTCTAGAAAATGTTCCATGTGCACTTGAGAAGAATGTATATCCTGCTGCTTTTGGATGGAGTGTTCAGTTGATGTCTGTTAGGTTAATCTGTTCTAATGTGTTGTTCAGTGCATCTCTCTCCTTACTTATTTTCTGTCTGGTTGATCTGTCCTTTGGAGTGAGTGGTGTGTTTAAGTTGCATTGCATTCTATTTCCCCCTTTAATTGTTAGTATTTGTTTCACATGTGTGGGTGCTCCTGTGTTGGGTGCATAGATATTTATAATGGTTATATCCTCTTGTTGGACTGACCCTTTTATCATTATGTAATGTCCTTCTTTACCTCTTGTTACTGTCTTTGTTTTGAAGTCTATTTTGTCCCATGCAAGTACTGCAACTTCTGCTTTTCTCTTCCTATTATTTGCATGAAATATCTTTTTCCATCCCTTCACTTTTAGTCTGTGCATATCTTTGGGTTTGAAGTGAGTCTCTTGTAGGCAGCATATAGATGGATCTTGTTTTTTTATCCATTCTATAACTCTATGTCTTTTGATTGGTGCATTCAGTCTGTTTACATTTAGGGTGATTGTCGATATATATGTACTAATTGCCATTGCAAGCTTTGGATTCGTGGTGACCAGCAACTCAAGGGTAGCTTCTTTACTATCTAACAGTCTAACTTAACTCATTTAGTACACTATTTCAAACACAGTCTAAAGGTTCCTTCTTTTTTCTCCCTTCTTTTTCTAATTCCTCCACTCTTTATATATTAGGTTTCATATTCTGTACTCTGTGTACACCTTGACTGAATTTGTGGGTAGTTGATTTAATTTCACATTTGTTTAGTAATTAGTTGGTCTACTTCCTTTACTGTGGTTTTATTTTCTTTGGTGAGAGCTATTTTAGCTTAAGAGCACTTCCATCTATAGCAGTCCCTCCAATGCACTGTAGAGACAATTTGTGGGAGCTAAAATCCCTCCATTGTATGTTTCAAAGTTTCTATCTCTTTCTTGAAGTCCTCCCTAAGATCTTGAATATTTTTCTGTAGCTCCATGAGCATGCTTATGATTTTTATTTTGAAATCTTTATTAGGAAGATTGGTGATTTCAGTTTCACTTAGCCCTTTCTGGTGTTTGAGGGATTTTGGTTTGTACCAGATTCTTTTGCCATTTCATATTCCCAATGATTCCTATGGAATAATAACTTTGTGTAGGTGGCACTCTCTAGTGCTCAGAAACTCTACTCTCTGGAGCTTTCCAGCCCCTGGAGCTATGGTGGGGGTCACAGGCATGCAGTGCCTGTGCCTGCCAGGAGGAAAGAGCTCTTTCCTGCTTCCTGGCTGCAGTACCTGCCTCCACTGCTAGGGCCAGTGGGCTGAGTACAGAGGGAGGAGCCTGTGTTACACCCTTGTAGCTGCCACAGGCGGGACCACCCTCCAGCTCACCTGGCATGATGACAGGGGCAGGAGGCCTGCAAATTGGTCCTGGCAAGGAGGAAGTAGTGGCAGGCTACATATCGCGGTATGGGAGCTTCAGCACTGCATTGCCAGCCAGGGTATGGAGCGCAGGAAGCTCCTGAAAGTTCTCAACCTGCTGGGCTGAGTGTGCCAGGACAACTTTGTCCACCTGTCTTTTCTCCTGAGCAGCAAGCTCCATGTAATCCCCGTCCCTCCTGCAGCCCTCTCACTGCTGAGAAGTCTCTCAAAGTGCCTACCTCTCTTCTGTTCTAGAAAAGACAGAAGAGGTGGCCAGCCATGAGCATCTATTCTCTGTAAATGGCTGGAATCTCAGTCTCTCTGAGTATTCCACCTGTCTTTGCTTTCCAACCCCTCTAATCTCCAGAGCACCATGTAAAGTAGGTTTGTGCTACCAGAGCAGATCTCCAGGGCTTGGTGTTCAGCAGTCCTAGGATTCCACCCCCTCCCTGCTCCATTTCTCTTCCTCCTGATGATGAGCTGGGGTGGGGGAAGGGCTTGGGTCCCACAGGATCATGGATTTGCTACTTTACCATTTTCCATGTCTTCTCTTTTCCCCAGATGTAGGCCATCTGTTGCAGTCTTCTTTCCGGTTGCTCTTTCAGGATTAGTTGTATTTGGTGTATTTTAGTGTTATATATGGTTTTGGGAGGAGGTTTCTGCCTCACTTCTCATGCCACCATCTTGTTCCCCATCATCATTATTATTATTTTAAGATGAGAGTGAGGCCCAGAGGGGAGAAGGGGCTTGCCCAGGGGAACTTGGTAGTAAAGTGGAGAGTAGTACCAAGGTTTCCCGACTGTCTAAATGGAATTCTTTATGTTTTAAACATTTTGAGACTGATCTCCATAGAAATCTTTGAAGACAAAAGCCCATTTGGAGGGGGCCACACTGTGTAAGGGACTTCTGGCACAAGCTCCATGATCCTCAGGAAATAGAGGAGGGCAAATGTGGAGCAGAGGAGGAAAAGAAAAGAGAAGGTGGTGTTAGAACTCAGACGGCTGTAACAGCACAGACTGGGAGGCTTATAAACAATAGACATTTATTTCTCACAGCTCTGGTGGCTGGTAGGTCCAAGATCAAGAGCCCTCTTCCTGGTTCATAGCTGGCGTCTTTCACTGTGTCCTCACATGGTGGAAGGGGCTAGCAATCTCTCTGGAGCCTCTTTTATAAGGGCATTAATCCCATTCCTGAGGGCTACACCCTCATGAGTTAAGTACCTCCCAAAGGCCCACTTCTCAATACCATCATCTTTGGTAGTTAGAATTTCAACATATGAATTTTGGGGGGTCACAAACATTCAGACCATTGCAGATGATCTCACTGGGGATGCTCTTGAGGGGAAACCTTCATTAGGCAGAGGAACTAGACCTTTCAAGTCTAAGAATATTCTAGGGGAATAAGGACTATTGTTTGGGTTGCCCAGGTTCTCAGCCTGATTTATGGCTAATTTCAGTGCTGTCACGGTCTCCTGACTCTTTCCTCTCAATCAGAGCTGAGCCCTGGCCCCTGCTGGCCCAGGCAAGGTCAGGGAGGCCAAGCCAGCTTCACAGGGACCATCTTCATTGCCTGAGGAAGAGTCAGTGTTTGTACTGAGCAGTGAAAGAGGGTCTGGTTCTGAATCTGGTCACTTTCTGACTGACTAAGCAAAGTATTTAAGCCTAAGCCTCAGTTCAATCATCTATAAAATTGGGATTATAAATCTTGCCTCATGGTATCGCTGGGACGATCAAGTGGGATAATGCACATGACGTTCTTAACCAGGGCCTGGCCTGTAGGAAGTGCTCAATAAATGCACATCACTATTTATAGGGTGCTTAGAAGCTATCTTTTAGGGAAGGTTCCTGAAAGCAACCATCCCAGCTTACAGACCATTGGCTAGAACATGGTCACATTACCACCTCTAGCTGCAAGGAAAGCTGGGAAATATAGTCTTTACTGTGCATAGCCATGTGCCCAGCTAAACACTGGTAAATACGTTCCTATATAGGGGGAGAATGGATATCAGAGAACTGCAGCAGTTTCTGCCCAAGCTCCTGGCTAGGGCAGGCCAGCTAGGCAGCGAGGAGCCAGGTAGGTACCTGGGAGCAGTAAACCCCATAGATGGGAGAAGGATGCTTATTTCCAGCCACTCCTAGTGGCTCAGTCTGCAACTGAGACTGTGTAATGGAACCAGAACTCAGGCCTCTTTCCCTGGGTCAAAGAAAGTCCTTTCCTGTTAGACTACCTCCTGGGGCTTCCCCAGCCTCAACTGTAAACACTGGAAGGACACTGGAGAGGCAGCAGGATGCCCCCTCCTGGCCAAGGAGAGAACACTGAGCAAAGCAGAGGCTCCAAGGAAGGGGGTGGCACAGCAGACAGGTGGGCTTAACACAGCTTAATGGCATCACCACAAGAGTATACACAGTCTTCAAACTGTGGGAATGTGGGGCCACCCACCAGTACTACAATCCAAATGCCACACTGGACAGACACATCTGCACGGGGCACTATCACCCTTCTTTTCCTGATAATGATGACACCCCGTCTGGCTACCTGGCCTCTGCTGGGGCTCAGGGAACACCTGTCCCTCTCCCTTCTAGCCTTTCTTTCACTGCACAAAGGTCTATGAAAAGGAAAGGGAACTTTCTCATCATCTTCCTAACCTGGTGCTTCTGAAACAAGCCCCCAGGCCCATTTTGCTCCAGGGGTTTCCCTACTAGTAGCCGCAAAGGGTCAGGCAAACCCACCAGCAGTCTCTAGCCCTCCCCTCCTGTGTGTCTTGGGAGAGCACAGACTAGGACCAGAACACCCAGCCTCTAACGCCCACTCTGTCACTAGCTCAGGATGCAGCATTCCCTCCTTTTCACTGTCCTTTTCCTACCTGTGCCTTGGACTCATCTCTTAGAAATAAGGCTCCTCGGCTTTGCTCCAGACCCACTGATTCTGTTTTGCACCAGTTCCACAGGAGACTCGTGTGCAGCTGGTTTGGGAACTAAGAGGCTGAATGGCTTTTGAGGTCCAGTGTGGAGTGAGCTGGTTCAGATGGTTCTGAGGGTCAGGTCTGTCTGAACAGTGCCCTCTGAGATCTCACACCCCTCCTACCACAATCCTTTTATCCCCAGAGCCTGGAGGTCCTCAACCTCCCAAATTTTACACCTTCCCTTTAAGAGTTCTGTCCCTTCCAGATGCTGAGCCTGCCCCATGCTGTTGGTGTCCCTTCAGTACCCTGCCAGGTGCCCTGCCTCCCATTTCTACCAGTAAAATCCTCTTCACTTGTCAAGGCTCTGCTGAAACATGACCTCTCTCAGGAAGATTGTAATCTGTCTGATCAGAATGCCCTTCTGCCTTCCCTGAGCTCCCAAGCAGGTGTACACCCATGGTAGCACAGGCTGCCCGCGTGCTGGTTAGTTCCCCATCCGCCCCCATAACTGGGAACCCCTGGAGGCTGGGAATGAAACCTTACCACAGACCCCTTGCAGCCTGATTATAGACAGCACTTAACCTTGGAACTTGGGTGGTGAAGGAGAAAAGACAGAAAGGAAGCTGTGCCAGGCTGAGACATAACTGAGAGGTAACGGGCAGAGCAGAAACACAGCAACCGGGGCTGGGGAGGAACCGGTCTGTCCTCCTCCCAAAAGCTGAATGAATGGGCTGATCCCCCTGGACAGTTTCAAGGGTGTGTGCTTCAGAAAATGCCCCTTTCTCTGCTGCAATGCACTTGTTATCTGGGCGTTCATGGTGAAGCCAGTAATTCCTTAAATCCATCTAGCAACCCTTTCAGGAATTTCCGGCAAGATGATATAGGGCTGTAGAGTTTGTTCTGCATGTAGCAATCAGAAAGAGGAACCTGGAGGAGGAAATTACCTGCTCTGCCCCAGGACCCTGGAAGGAGCAGAGTGAGCAGGAAGGCGGGCTCTGACTACTGTGGCTCAACCTTGAGTGTTTCCCGATTTCTGGGTTTGCCTCTGGAAACCCTTGGATTATGGCCCATGCATTTCTCAGGAAGGTCATGCCGGGGTGGGCAGGGATGGGAGCAGGTTATGTAGGCCCTGGCTACACTGGCTAAGGTGACTTCTGAGTCCCTCCTCCTGTGCCAGAAGCTGTGCTCAGGAGCTTATATATTTTCCTAATCTACCTAACAGCCCTGCAATTTACCCCCATTGTTATCCCATTTTAGACATAAAGAGAATGAGGCTAGGGGAGGCTAGATTACCTGACAGCATTATACAATGGGAAGATAACAGAATTCAAAGTCAGATCTGTCTGGCTCCAAAGCTTGTGTTCTTTCTACCCAACTTGCCTAGAATGAAAGGCCTGTTTCTTCACCATCCTTCTGGCTGCAGGGTCTCTGAGGTCCTTCAGTCTCTAACAGGGCATCACCAGCAGGCTCCCTCCAGGGTCTGCCCACTAGGGGACCCCAGATTTGCCCTTTCTTTCTCTGCTGCAAGAAAAGAAGAGTTCCTCCAGGAGTATTTCTTAGTGTTTGATTGTACTCTTTTGCTGTACATTTAACCTCACAGTAAACAAACCCCCAAAGCTGAAGGCTCCCTTTTGACTCATTCCTTGAGGTGGCAGCCACTCTTCCATGTTTGTACTCAGCCTGAGCGTCTGGTCTGGTTCCACCTTCAGCCTCCAGATCATGTGCCCAGCCCCGCATTCACAAAGCCCCCTTGGTCATTCTCCAAGTGGTCCCAGCACTGTTTGCTTGGCCACCTCAGTTTTTGGCATCTGGACAACGGCCAGCAGAGCTTTTCCATGGACACTCACTTTTAATTTTTCCTTCAAGAAAGTCAGGGGACTCCCCAAGTAGACAAGGACCCCTGCCGTTCATTCTCCCTCACATCTGCTGTCACCTGGGCTCCATGGCTGTGTTAGGAAGAAGATAAATTGGGTTGCGTGTGGATTAAAAATAGCTGAACTGTTATTCATTTTTAGTGGAATAAAGCATTTCACTTCCTTCCCTAAATCATGGCACTGTCACCCTGGCTTAAAGTTTCTGGCTTCCTGGCTAAACTATGAGCTCTGGAAGGGTGTTGAGCTCCCTGCCATTGGACACCATATGCCTAGTACAGGATCTGGCACAAAGAAGAGACTCAAATAATAGAGGGCAGAGAGCAAGGGGACAGGGCTGCACCTCTGAATATGGGAACACAAAGGACATTTGAATTATCATCAGCAATTGCTCCTCCATTCCCACCAAAGCTCCCTAAAATCACATCATGCCTCCTGCCAATTTCTCCCATTGGAACAAGCCTGTTGATCCTGCTAGCCTGCAGGAGAGTTTATGGTGCCCTTCATAATGGCACAGAACTTTCATCAGTCCCTAGTGGCCTGCTGCTCCTTACCCTGTTTCCTTGAAGGTGCCCTTATTTGTTTCTCATCCAGCACCATGTTCTTTCTTCGCTTCTTATGGCAGGTCCTGCATGACTTTGTATACCTTTGGTCAGACATTATGAGCCAAAACCTTTGGCCAGCACACAACATAAGTAGGAGAGACTGGCCTCAGCAGAGTAAAAACCCAGTAACAGAACACATGGCCAGATGGCCCAGCAGGCGCTCACTGGTGGAGAGCAGTCCCAGCCAGGCAGTGGCCTGCAGAGGTGAATGCCCAGGGCAGTCAGCCAAGCCTGCTCTCGTCCAAGAGCAGACTGAGGTCCCAGGAACAACAAGACGCTCCTCTTGGAACTGGGGGAGGGGGTGCTGCAGCTGGAGCCGAGCAGAGCAGCCAGCCTACTTCTATTTCTGAAGGAGCCCAGTGTGGTTACTCAGTGAGCTGTAATCAAGCCATCTATAATTTGATAAGTGGGAGCAGCCTCACATCTTAGAGAGCGATTAAGTCCCACTGACAGAGCAGCACCAGGTGTTCTAGGCCCTGCATTCCCTGAAGTTGGTCCCCATTCACACTCTTGCTCTCCTCTGACACATGCCCATCGGTGCTGAGGCCAGGAAGGTCCTCAGCCCCAGCCCTGGGAATATTTCCTGGCCATGCTCTCTCCACCTCAGGCCCTCCATCAGTGCCCAGGCCATTGGTAGATCCCACAGACACAGCGGACACACCCGCAGGGAGACACGGGAAAGGCTCAGCCTCCTTTCCATGCTGTTCTGTGCAAAATCATGGGTGAGGTTAAAGTTTACTGCTCCATGCCCATCACTCCTCCAAGGCTGCAGGTCAGCCTCTGACTGAGCAGAGTCCAACCCAGCTCAAGGGCCCTGATGGGGAGTCGAGTCTAATGTGGCTTGGGGTAAAGGAAGAGGCCCTGGGTGTGGAAGCCAGGGGGTCTGCCTCTGCTCTCCCACTACCCGGCTCTTCCTGGGCAAATCACCTCTCCTCACTGGGGCTCAGTTTTCTCATCTGTAAAATGGGAGTAGTGGTCCTGTCTAACTCACAAGCTGTTGGTGAGGATCAGGTGAGAGATGAGTCATAAGCACACTTTGTCATAAGGGGCACATGAGTGTGACAAGTTCTCAGCATCTCATCAAATGTACTAAAACCTGTCTCAAAATTCTTGTTGCTTGAGGGACTCAGGTGGCCATCCAGCCGGGTGTGTCTCATCAAGAACAAGAGGTTGCAGAGCCGCAGCTGAAACCTTCTGTTCAGACAGTGAGGAGTATGGAAACCTTGTCAAATGAGGGACCTAGCCTCACACCTGCCTTGGCCATTTCCTAATACCAGGTGTGGTGTGTGTTGTTCTGGGTCATAGCCAAGTGCCAAAGGAGTTATGTTAGAGGTGGCAGATTTCAGCTCAGTCTTTGGATAAATTTTCCCTAACCAAGGAAATGCCATCTTAAGAAGTAATGAGCTCCTTGTCAGCAGAGGGCTTCAAGGCCTGGCCAGCTTTCAGGAGCTGGAAGTCAGGCTTGATGCTGACCGAGTCCCCTTCTCTTCCCTGACGTTCCAGGGGTCCTGGCAGCCTCCACAGCCTAGTTCCAGGTCCTATATCTCTGCAGGTGCTCACCCTGTATCTCTGAAGCTGCCACTCACAAACCACCTTCCTTAGTGCCGATAGGCACCAGACACGCTAAGGATGCTCTGGGGTTGTTCGTTGTTTGTTTAGTTGCCACCAGAGCCTCAAAGCCCTCCTTGTTCCACACCCTTATCTGAGGATTCTCAAGCCTTGTGCTCATATAACCCTCGTCACCTTTGAGGGCAGCTCCAGAATCTGCCCAAGGCTTGGGTCTTGGTATTCCTAGAGCATGCCGTGGAAGTGCCCCAGAAGGGGCAGTGTTAGCCCAGCTGAGGCAGATCTCCTACTGAGGAAGCTCTTCCTGCAGCCATTCTCTCCCAGTGGTGGCACCTGGGGCCCAGAGGGAGAAGGGAAGTTGACAGCTCATGTGGTGGCGCTCTGTGGTTGTTACTGTGCATATGCTTACAGAGTTTTCTCACTGTTACATAATGGAGGTATTTTTTCCCCTCCTTATTTTAGATCCCAGTGTCATCTGCCCTGCTTTTCATGCATCCCTAGCTCCAGCCTGGAGGTTAGATCTGGCTTAGCCGCCTAGTTCTATCCCTTTCTTGGGGTAATGTTTCCTTACATGTGCAATGAGATAATAACCCCACCCTGCCTACCTCTCTGGACCATGGTGGGATTCAGGTGCGAGGAGGAGGTAGACTGGCTGTGTAATGTGCCCAGGGCTGCACAGATGTGCCTGGCTGTTATCTGGCAGCTCGAGCCTGGTGCCACCCAAGCTGAGGGAGCCTCTGCTTGCTCGTGTCTGCCCCTGCACCAGAAGAGCATTGCACAGTTAGTTACCAGTGAGATTATATGGAGGGAATGTGCTCTGGGCTTTTCAGTTACTGGGATAAAAATTAAAGACCAAGCAGCCTGCAGACCAGCCTAGCAGTCCTGTCTTACTTCTGGACACCCCAGGAAGATGCAGCTTCCCCAGTGTTCAGTGTACTGCTTATCCTGACCCAGAGTGTGTGACCATTTCCCCTTCCCTCAAGTCCCCAGGTATCCATGCACACATGTCAACTCCAAGTATTACTCCATTTTCCTTTAATAAAATTAAGCATGGAACTCAAATCTCCCAAGGTGAAAAAATGCATATCTGAAAGGCAAGCTCTGTAACTCGAAGGGACCTTATCATTATGTAAAGACGATGGCCATCAGTGTCCCTCTCTGGGCTCTGATGGGTATCAGCCCTGCCCGCCCACCCCATCACCCCCACCGGCTCTCTCTGCTTCACCCTACCCAGCAAGTTGGGCAGGGCATCCCTGATGCAAGACAGAGGGAACCAAGGCCCAAGAGGCAGGCCGAATTTGCTTGTCGCAAGACCCCCTTTTCCTTGGCACTGCCTGAGTCCAGTGGCCAGCTCCAGCTGCCCAGGTCCTTTGGCCTTCTGCTGGCACAAGTCTCCACATTTAAGCCAGGCAACTACTAGAAGAACAAGAACGCTGTTTCTGCAGGGACCTGTGTGTCTGTGCCCAGGTTGTTTCAGAGGTGAGCATCACAAACCCTGAGAGACTTCAGGCTTGGGGGAATGAGCTCCCAAGTCAGGAGCACTGCCCCCACGGGCGGCAGAGGAGGCATGTCGCCCTCTAGTGGCAGGCTGACCCTTCCAAGGAAAGGTGGCCGCGCTAGTTTGATTTGCTGGGCTGGCGGTCAGGACCCTGTCCTAGGCCTACAGCCACCAGGAGGAGGATGCTTGGTTCAAACAGCGGGGGCCCTGGGCAGTCACAGGGATTGCAGCCTCCAAACCCAGACCAAGAAGTGATATCGCAGACTCTGCCCACCAGTGACCTGGCTTCCTAATTAAAAATAAGGCACAGCAGGAAGGCAAGCCAGCAATGAAGGCCACCCTGAGCCCTATAGAACAGATGTGTGTGTGTTTGAGTGTGAGATGTGAGTATAGAATAGATGTGTGTGTGTGAGTGTGAGCATGTGAGACAGGCAGGGAACCCAGACCCACTCCTGGGGAGAAGGTGCCACAGTGCCCTGCCTATGTACCACTGTTCCTGACAAGGAGGCTGTGGATAAAATGAGAGTTCCTGTGGGCAGGATTCTCACCTGGCCCTGGTTGACTAGCTCACTGCACACCTGTGGGAAATACATGGCTGTTGACTCTATATAAAGAGCTCTGCCCAGTGCTCTGGGCGGGACATGGTGGTATGGCTGCAAGGTTGCAGGAGAGCACAGCAGAGGCTGGAGTGGTGGCAGCGACAAGGACAGAGGCCCAGAGGACTGGCTGTGCAGGATGACTGTGCAGAGGGGCCCAGAGGACGGCTGTGCAGGACGACTGTGCAGAGAGGCCCAGAGGACGGCTGTGCGGGACGACTGTGCAGAGAGGCCCAGAGGACGGCTGTGCGGGACGACTGTGCAGAGAGGCCCAGAGGACGGCTGTGCGGGACGACTGTGCAGAGGGGCCCAGAGGACGGCTGTGCGGGACGGCTGTGCAGAGGGGCCCAGAGGACGGCTGTGCGGGACGGCTGTGCAGAGGGGCCCAGAGGACGGCTGTGCGGGACGGCTGTGCAGAGGGGCCCAGAGGACGGCTGTGCGGGACAGCTGTGCAGACAGAGGGGCCCGGAGGCAGAGACTGGCTTGCTACATACAGACTCACTCTGAGTGAATGGGATTTTAGTGACTGACCTGCTGCCGTGGAAATAAAGTTGGGTATAACCCTTTCACCCCAAGAACATTTTGCTGTCAATTTCTTTGGTCACATTGAATCCATAGTGAACTTGCCTGGGGCTGAAACCCATGGGCAAGACACATACCTATCAACATGGCTCCCACCCCAGGCAAATCCAAGCAGACCCACCAGAAACAAATTGCCCTTTTCACCAAGGGGCACCCTCACGTGAGTCTGTCCTAAGTCCTAAGAAACGTTGGAGAAATCTCAAATGGCAATCTCCACACTGTCCCCACCCCTTCCAAAGTCAGCTCCGAACTGTGGGCCACACACCAGCACCACGGCCATGCAAAGGGGCATAGCAGGTATGTATGGCTCAGGCAAGGATACAGAGCTCATCAGAGGATTCTCAGATAACTGGAGCAGCCGTGGAACACAAAATGTGAAGCATTTCTACTGCAGTGGTAGAAACACACAACTTGGACTATTTATAAGCAATAAAGGGCTATTAATGTGTCCTATTTGGGGTGCAAATTCTTCACGTACAAAAGAAAAAAATCTGTCCTTTTTACCCATGAGGTTGGTTTAAGGATCAAATGAGGTAAATTTTTGAACTGTTTTGGCTTAAAAATGTAAAGGATTGGATTCTATTTTATAATAAATCTGTTTTTAATATAAAGATGCCCCCTGGAAATATCTGTATGAAATCAATTCCAGAAAAATGGATGCACCATGTTTGTTTTGCCCTGAGGTTTGGGGGCCCTGCCCACCACTCGGTACCCCAATTAAGGAGGCATGAGCCACTCATTGTGCACACAAGCTGGGCTGGGCTACCCCCTCTGGTTAATGCTAAATGGGAAGTGGGTTCTCCTGGGACTGTAGAAAATCCACAAATCAGTAATAAAGAGGTGATTGATACACAAGCTCCTCCCTCCCCCCCGCTTCCCCTTGCCTCCCACCAGGGTTCCCCAACAGAGGCCAGAGAAACCCTTCAGTGTATGTAGATCCTGTCGGAGACCGCTCCGGGCAAGTGGGTCATGATCTGCATTCGCACCCACCAGTAGTAGTCCATGGGGTGGTAGCGAGTGTAGGGGGTGGCTGAGGTCAGGGCATGACTGACAGCGTTGATGACAGGGGACGTGTCGGTGGAGCCACTGTTGCAGTAGGTCTCCATCTTGGTGATCTTCTCATCAAAGTACTTCTTGCCATAATCCCTGCGCACCACCTCAGGCAGCTCATCCCACATCTTACTGGCAATGGCTTGGATGCGCTCGGGGCTGTACAGGCTGGTGGCAGCGATGAAGTTGCCGGGCTCTATCACACTGACCTTCACGCCCAGTGGGTGCATCTCATAGCGCAGGCAGTCTGAGAAAGCCTCCACTCCAAACTTGGTGATGCAGTACGGGGAGCGGGCTGGGTTGGCCATGCGGCCCAGCATGCTGCTGATATTGACGACACGGCCTATAAAGACAGCAAACACCTGCTCAAGAGGGGCAGAGGGCCTGGGGCCTGGCATGTTTCTGGGACCTGGCTAGGAACCTGGTGCCCTGGCCCCTGACCCCCGTTTTGCTGCCTGCCAGGCTGAGGCCTGGCCTTCTGAAACACCCAAGGTCCGGGGGCTCCCCATGTGTAGTCAAGGCCAGCTCGGGCTCACTCATCGCTGTCAACATGCTGGGATTTCTCAGACAGCCTGCTTAGCTGGGCAGCACAGTGGGAGAGAAATGAGTGAGAAGCAGGCCTGAGCACCAGGAGGGGATGCACAGCTAAGCTATGGCTCACCTCCCACATTCTCTCTGTGTATTTATACCCCAAATTTGTTATCACCCGGCAGGGCTTTGTCTACAAGCAGGCAGGGATGGGGCAGGGTTTTGAACCTGACTTCAGGGCTAGGATATGTGGGCAGAGTGTCTGGCACTGGGAGAGACTGATGACCTCAAGAGGCTTCCCCACAGGCCTGAGCCTGGTGGCAGCACCTAGCACCTCCCTGGGACCACAGGGTAGAGGTGGAGCCCATCCAGCCTGGCCACGTAAGCCCAGGCAGACCTGTGACCTGCTGGCCCTAGGTGTGCACTAGGAAGGTAAGGCACAGCCCCATCCGGGCACTGGAGAGGCACCTTTCAGAAACCTCTAAGGTGACAGTAGCTGAAGGGTTGGGATTGCCTTCTAAAACCCTAGAACTGCTGGCTGGGTTCAGCCTGTCATTGCTGGGTCTTTGGGATAGATAATACGGATCTGCCCCATATTGCCATAATTGTTTGCTCTCCTAGGGAGAAACTGAGTCAGTGACTTCTTAAATGGTTTACTTATATTTGGCTGCCTAACATGGTTTGGCTGTTTTGTTTTCCAAAGTTCTAAATCTTAATTATTATTAATTTTTTGCTTACTACTATTGTCTCATTTTCAAACTATGGCATGGTACCCCACAGAATGGAAATATCAAAATTCATGTGGCCACACCCCTACTGATACCTGACGTGTACACACAGCAATGTGGGCAAGGGTGGTTTTTTCTCTAGATCAGGTTTCCAGAGTGGAAGCACTACTGTAATCTTCCAGCCTTTGGTGCATAGACTGCTGACCTCTTACCTGGTCTACTTTCTAAAAACCACAAGGCCTGGGTGCCCACCTGGCCACAGCATCTCAGCTCACATGGTCCACAGGGCCCCTGGGAGTCGTGTGCTCAGCCTTACTGGGCTGTGTTTCTTCCATCTGTTGAGAACTACTTCTATTTTTCAGCAAAATTTAAAATATGGGGAAGATCCAGGAGGCAGAAAGGAGGTCCTTTTCCAACTTACCTTTGGCCCTTCGGATGAGGGGGAGAAAGGATTTTGTCATCCGCACTGTGCCCCACAGGTTCACCTCCGCCACCTCCTTGTAGGTCTCCATGCTAGTGAACTCCACCTCCCCAAATGTTGAGATGCCCGCATTGTTTACCAGGCCCCACATGCCTGGACAGGAAGGAACAGAACCATGGTCACCATTGTGGGCTTGGCCTCAGATGACCCCCCATCTGGCTGTAGCCCATTCCCCTCCCCACTTTCATGCTTTTCTCCCCAGGATCTGCCAGCTTCTGGTCTAAGGTTCTGAGGATACTTCCTAGAGTCACTCAGAATAACAGGAGTTTGAGACACCCACCGTGCTGGCTGTGACCCTCCCTTACATCTACAATGTCTGATCCTCATCTCACTTCTGACTGCACTGATCCTCTGGGCCCATCATGACCCAGTCCTGGGTGTGCCTCCACGCTGGAGGCCCCTCACCTCGCTCACACCCACTCTGCTCCATCTGGGCTCATCCCCACATCCTGTACCCAGGCACCTGTTTACTCCTGCCTCTGAGCCTCCCTGTGCACCCTGTCTCTTGCCAGATGCCAGGGGAGCCTCAGGAGTCTTCCAAGCTAAACCCTCTCTGGAGCAGCAGGAGGAGACCCAGTGTCCAATGTCACACAGCAAGCTAGAGGCCCAGCCAAGCCTTGATCTCAGGGCTGGCCCCAGTCCTCGGTGTCCTGAGACCTCCCTAACAATTATTCCACTCTCTCGACTCCCCTCTCTGCCCCACGCACTATTCACTAGTCATCATATGGTAAGCCCATGACATGGTAGCCTGTTCATCAGTGTCTCATGTGATACACCCTGTGTGTGGTCCCATGGGGCTGAGTACAGGGTGGGAGCAAAAGTCTACTCTCCAAGTACACTTGGGTTGACTATTTCCTGCAACACCAGCTAAGGGACAGCTGGCTCCTGTAGACTCAGAGAACGCTGGTGCCTGAAGGATCCTTGGAGTTCATTTAGTCTAACTATTATCACAGCTAGGGAATCAGAGGCCCTGCAGGGAGAGGACTGGCCTCAGTAAGTCAGAGGCAGAGCTGAACTGGGGAACTGACCCTGGGGAGGAAGCCTTGCTTTGCAAGGTCCCCTGTGGGCCATTTTCTGGGGTGCAAGGGCTGGCTGGGCTGGAGCCTCAGGACAGAGCCAGCCCCACCTCTCTGTTGTGGAAACCTCAGGGTTTAGTCTCTCTGAGAGATTCCCCTTTCAGGGGCTGCCCTCCCCCCCACCAGCTGTTCCCCAGCCTATGGGAATTCTGGCCGAGCTTCACTTTCCAAGTTAATCATGGAAATGAGTTTGTGTAAATGACAGAGTAATTGGTCTCTAGCTGCTTTCCTTCCGTGTTACCCAAATTAAAATTTAGTCAACTGACCTCTGGTGACTTCTTCTCCTTTTGTTTGGAGAATTACAGACATTTATTAAGAGAAAGGAAATTGTGGGTTAACAATGTGCCCATGAAGTTACCCCTCCCACTCCCAGCAGTAAGGCTGAAGCCTTCTGCTCTCGGGTCTCACCACTGACTGCACAGTGACACAGGGGCCACCACAACCCCCCAACAGCGACCGTGCAGCCTGCAGACTTCCCAGGAGGGGCAGCAGGCTTCTCTATGCTTGGCAGGGCTGACACTTCACCCTCCACCTTCCAGACCACAAGCTAGCAATCCTTCTCTCTCTTCTATGCAACTTCAACTCTCCCTGCCCCTGGATCCCTCCCTCAAGGCTGTACACCTGAGATGCTCAATTAATGTCTGTCAGGTGACTAAATGTCTACAAATACCATGTTTTCAGGCCCTAAAGAACCTTAACCATGATACTCCCTCATACCACTGTCTGCTCTCCTTCCCTCCATGGCCAGGCTTCTGAGAGCAAAAACCCATACACTCCAGTGTCCTATTTCCCTGCCATTCTGGGTCCCAGTCCTACTGCTGCTCCAAGGTGTCCAGGGTGCCACAAACTAAGGATGCCAGCCCTCACCCCATTTTCACTCAACCTCTTCATATTATGAGCTCTACACAGTTCTTGACGCTCCCCCCCTCCGTGGGCATTGACACTACCCAAGTACCTCCTTCCTCCCTGATACCTTCCTTCTTCCTGGCCCCTAAAAACAGGCCCCGATGTCCTGTCCAAGACCACCTTCTCTCAAACTATGCTCAATGCTTAGACAGCCCTGTCTTCTTTGTTTTTTTAATAGTTTATTTTGGTATCATTAACCTACAATTACATGTGCAATATTATGGTGATTAAACTACCCCCTTCATCAGGTCCCCCCCACCAACCCCAGTACAGTCAGTGTCCATCAGCATAGTGAGATGCAATAGAGTCACTACTTGTCTTCTCTGGGTTGTACAGCCCTCCCTGTGCCCCCCTAACATTACATCTGCTAATCATAATGCCCCTTTCCCCACTTGTCCTTCCCTTCCCACCCATCCACCCCAGTCCCTTTCCCTTTGGTAACTACTAGTCCATTCTTGGGTTCTGTGAGTCTGCTGCTGTTTTGTTCCTTCAGTTTTTTTCTTTGTTCTTATACTCCACATATGAGTGAAATCATTTGATACTTGTCTTTTTCAGCTTGACTTATTTCACTGAGCATAATACCCTCTAGCTCCATCCATGTTGTTGCAAATGGTAGGATTTGTTTTCTTCTTATGGCTGAATAATAGTCCATTGTGTATATGTACCACATCTTCTTTATCCATTCATCTACTGATGGACACTTAGGTTGCTTCCATTTCTTGGCTATTGTAAATAGTGCTGCAATAAACATAGGGGTGCATCTGTCCTTTTCAAACTGGGCTGCTGCATTCGTAGGGTAAATTCCTAGGAGTGGAATTCCTGGGTCAAATGGTATTTCTATTTTGAGTTTTTTGAGGAACCTCCATACTGCTTTCCACAATGGTTGAACTAATTTGCAGTCCCACCAGCAGTGTAGGAGGGTTCCCTTTTCTCCACATCCTCGCCAACATTGGTTGTTGTTTGTGTCTTGGATGTTGGCTATCCTCACTGGTGTGAGGTGGTATCTCATTGTGGTTTTAATCTGCTTTTCTCTGATGATCAGTGATGTGGAGCATCTTTTCATGTGCCTGTTGGCCATCTGAATTTCTTCTTTGGAGAAGTGTCTATTCATGTCCTCTGCCCATTTCTTAATTGGATTATTTGCTTTTTCTTTGTTGAGGTGCGTGAGTTCTTTATATATTTTGGATGTCAACCCCTTATCGGATACGTCATTAATGAATATATTCTCCCATACTGTAGGATGTCTTTTTGTTCTACTGATGGTGTCCTTTGCTGTAAAGAAGCTTTTCAGCTTGATATAGTCCCACTTGTTCATTTTTGCTTTTGTTTCCCTTGCCCGGGGAGATATGTTCATGAAGAAGTCGCTCATGTTTATGTCCAAGAGATTTTTGCCTATGTTTTTTTCTAAGAGTTTTATGGTTTCATGACTTACATTCAGGTCTTTGATCCGCCTTGAGTTTACCTTTGTGTATGGGGCTAGACAGTAGTCCAGTTTCATTCTCTTACATGTAGCTGTCCAGTTTTTCCAACACCAGCTGCTGAAGAGGCTGTCATCTCCCCATTGTATATCCAAGGCACTTTTATCAAATATTAATTGACTGTATATGTTTGCGTTAATGTTTGGATTTTCTATTCTGTTCCACTGGTCTGTGGGTCTGTTTTTGTGCCAATACCAAATTGTCTTGATTACTGTGGCTTTGTATTAGAGCTTGAAGTCAGGGAGTGTAATTCCCCCTGTTTTATTCCTCCTTCTCAGGATTGCTTTGGCTATTCGGGGTCTTTTGTGGTTCCATATGAATTTTAGAATTATTTGTTCCAGTTCATTGAAGAAAGCTGTTGGTAGTTTGATAGGGATTGCATTGAATCTGTAGATTGCTTTAGGTAGTATAGCCATTTTGACAATATTTATTCTTCCTAGCCAAGAGCATGGGATGCATTTCCATTTGTTAGTGTCCTCTTTAATTTCTCTTAGGAGTGTCTTGTAGTTTTCAGAGTACAGGTCTTTCACTTCCTTCGTTAGGTTTATTCCTAGGTATTTTATTCTTTTTGATGCAATTGTGAATAGAATTGTTTTTCTGATTTCTCTTTCTGTTAGTTCATCATTAGTGTATAGGAAAGCAACAGATTTCTGTGTGTTAATTTTGTATCCTGCAACTTTGCTGAATTCAGATATTCTAGTAGTTTTGGAATGGAATCTTTAGGGTTTTTTATGTACAGTATCATGTCATCTGCAAATAGTGACAATTTGACTTCTTCTTTACCAATCTGGATGCCTTGTAAGTCTTTGTTTTGTCCTGTCTTCTTTATGTTCATGGAAATTTCCAGCTGGTTTGTGTTTGACTCATATAGTATCACATGACCTAAAATACATACAGCCTTTTTTCATCCAAAAACTAATTACATCTGACACTGATAATCCATAAAAGCTTAATACAGCTTGACCTGTGAAGGCATATGGCTCCTGGATTACCGCTCTGCTGACTTGAGAACTAGTAACAGTTGGTGGACCCACGAGCTCTCTGGAGTCCTCAGCCAACATGCTGAATAAACACAACATTCCTGCTGGTCTGGGTGACAGCTTCTTTCTTGCAGCAGCCACATCACGACCATCGTGTCCATGAGGTTCCCATGTGCCCCTGGGAGTCATGGCTCTCTCCTAAGCCTGCTCTCCGCCTCCGGACAGTCGCTTTCTCCTAAATGTCCCGCAGGTCCCCAGCTCCCCCTACGCATACCAACTCACCAACTTCCTGGCTGCCCGTGCCTGCTCCTCCTCTTTGCCCACACGTCACCTCCAGCTTCCTCACTTCTCCGCCATCTAGTGAGAGCTGCTACTATTACCATAATGATTGGAAGGACAGCGGCCAGGCTCTGAACTCAGTTCTATGCATCTATGAATCCATCTGGTCCTCACAACCACCCTCTAAGTAGATACTAAATTGTTCCTTATCTGGATGAGACAACTGAGGCCCACAGAGGTAAAGCGTCATGCTCCGTGTCATCCAGCTCAGCAGTGGATGCGACAGAACTGGGACCCAGGTTTGTGGGGGGACACAGCCCTCCCACTCACCCTGTGCTAGGTCACTGGAATTCAGGTCTTTCTTCATATTTCTGCAGTGTTAGTTTGGGTCCCTGTCACCTCCGTCCTGTGTCATTGGAGAAACCTCCGCCAGGCTCTCTCCCCCACCTCCATAGTGACCTGGCCCCCTCAGCCAGACTCCCCTCCTCAGTCACTTCCCACTCTGATGGTCCCCTTCTGTGGTGGGCTCTGTGAGGACTCCTTCCGCACACTTCTCACCCACCAGCCTTCATGTATTCTGCCCTCTCCAAGCCTGAACAGCTAGCCACCCCTCCGACGGCTAGGCCTTTCCTGCCCCTGCTGCTCAGCAACCCCGATCCTCAGCCTGACGGCAGCTTTTCTTGAAATTCTTCTACCTGTGCTGCTGCGGTGGTCAGATCTCGGTGTGAGCGCTGGGTGGCTCGCAGAGCACTTTCCCCACTTTATAGCCAGGCAAGCTGAGGCCCACACAAGCCCAAGGTCACACTTCCACCAAGTAGTGATACCCAGAGCAAACCCAGTCTTCTCACTCCCAGACAGCGGGTGCTCCAGATGGAAGGTCTCCCCTGTCAACAGCATGATGTCCTCAGGGCTATAGCGATTCATCACAGGTCCTGCTGCGGAGCCACCTACTTCCACGGGGCTGAGGTCCAACTACAAACTCCTCCTGCAGGGTCATATCCTTTATGACAGTCAGCACACTACCAATTATACAACAGGTACTCAGTAGATGTTTACTGACTGCAAGGTAAGTAATGGTTTCCAGGTCAGGCCACTGCAACGGCCTGAGGGTTGGTTCACTCACTCAGCCTTCCCCTGGGGTGGGAGAGGGGAGGTCTGCTCACAGGGTCCAGGTGTCCAGTACCTCAGAGACCTGCTGGGGAGCAGAGGGGCTGCTGGCAGAGGGCTCACTAGCTCTTTTCTGACAATCCCTTCATCTCACCCCCTGTAACTGGTTCCCCTGGCCAAAGTGAAGGGCATCAAACTCGCCATCACAATGTGCTCTTCACGGTGGGGGAGGCTGGGGGAGAACAGGCTTCTGCCTGGGTGGATGGGTTGATTGAGTCACAAGTCGCCATCTGCTTAGGGAAGGCAAGCTGGTGTGAAAGCTCTGGGAGGGCGCCACCTGGAGGTCTAAGACAATACAGCACAGAGAAGGGGTAATCCGCACTGTTGTACCAGGAAAAAGACAGCCTTTGGGAAGGGGAGGCCAGGTGAGGGGGAGAGAGACCTGTGTAACCACATATACAGCAGGTTTATTTTCTTTTTCACACCTAAAAATCCTCAAATCTTTTTCCAAGACATTCTGTATAGGTTAAGGAAGGTCACGGCGAGTGGTTTATCAGCCCTCACCAGAATTTGTCCTGTAGAAAAGAGCAGGAGGGAAAGGTCTGTGCATCAGGGCAGTGCCAGGTTTGAGCCCAATCCAAGGGCAGGGGTTGAATGCCTCCCCCTTGGGGCAAGGGTCCGTCCACGCACCTTGCTAGGTCAGGCTAACTGCCAGACTGCTACGGGAATGGAGGTGGTTCTGCCCCGTGGCAGGGGACAGGGCCCCGGGCCCCGAGCAGCTCTCAGCCCTAGTGCAGCCCTATTCTGTGCTCAGGCCTACACTGATGGTTCCTCTTCATGGGCATTTTAAATCACTGCAAACCCTGTAATGAAATGGCTTCGTGGTGATGACTGCAGCAGTTTTCCTGCCTAATAGTTTATGAAGGCAACATCCCAGTGGCCCAGGGAAGCTGGGTGGGAGAATTCACCACTGGGGAGGGGGCAAAGCAGGCTATACCTTCTGAGCTGGTGATTATCCCAGTGGGACCCATCCTGTCCTTTCTTAATGGGACAAGAGCCGTGGTTCTGCCTGTTAATTATGAAACACATGTTCAGTGAGTTCGGCAGAGAGCAGAAGGCCTGGGAGTGGCCTGCTGTGGTGGGCAGGGGCCGCACTGGGCTGGCAAGGTGATGCATCAGGGACAGGCTGGAAACCCGAACCATACCTTCTCTGAACCACAGCACAGCACAGAAGCTTCTGAGGCTCTGCTGAGGATCACAGCATCTCTGCCTGCCTGATAAATGCTCAGCAGAGTGCCCCCACAGGCCCTCGTCACCCACCCACTTCCCTCCTCCCTACCAGTGACTGATGTCGCCACTCAGGAGAGCTGCCCTCAGCCCATTCTGTGGGGAAGCAGGGAGCTGAATGAAGCATGCCCTTTTTGCCTGGGTTGTCAGGAAGCTCAAGGGTCAATGTCATAGATGGAGTAGACCAGAATGCCGCACCCTCACCACTGTGCTCTCCATGAAAAGTGGCCCCTTCCCTCTGTTGTACACTGAGCCCCTCTCACCAAGGTCCTCCATGGGTTGAACTGGGAGGACACTTGGGTCCTTACGTTACAGGAACTTTCTGCAGCATGTGACCCTGTTGGCTACTGGCCCCCACACTTTCTATTCCCTTAGCTTCTGGGCACTGTACCAACCTCTCTGACAGTTGTCTTTTCCCTTCCCTGCCCCTAATTGTTCATGTTCCCCAGGAGCTCTTCCTTACATCTGCCCCTCTCCTAGCCTCACTTCCCACCATGGACACCTGAGCTCCAGCCCAGCCACTCTTCAAGGGCATCCCACAGGCACTTCAGTGTCTCCCATTCTTCAACCTGCTCTCCCAGGAGGGGCACCAGGTGTCCAGGATAGAGACCTCTTGCCTCTCCCTCATCCCCACATGTATCAGTCACCAAGTCCAGCCAGCTCTGTCTTCTCAATACTCCTTAAATCTGAACCCTCCTCTTTCCCAGTGTCCACTGCTCTTGTTCAGGACTCTCACATTCACGCTCTCCTTTTAAATCCACCCTCCATACTTCCACCACAGTCCCTGGAGTGAGGTCTCACAAGTCTGACCAGGTCATTCTCCTCGGCAAATCCCCTTCAGTGGCTCCGTCTTGCCAGTGGGTTTCAGCCCCGGGCAAGCTCACTCTTGATTCAGTGAGACTGAAAAATCACAGTGGAACATTCCTGGGGTGAAAGGGTTTATACCCAACCTGACTCCCACGGCGGCACATCAAGCACAAGAATCCCGTCCACTCAGAGCCAGTCTGCACGCAGCAAGCCAGTCTCTGCCTCTGGGCCTCTCTGCCGTCCCAAAGCCCTCTCAGTCTCTGTCCTTGGCGCTGCCATCACCCCAGCCTCTGCTCTCCTGCAGCCGTGCAGCCCAGAGCACTGGTCAGAGCTCTTTATATAGAGTCACTAACAATGCATTGCCCACATGTGTGCAGTGAGCTAGCTGACAGGGGTCAGGTGAGAATCCTGGCCACAGGAACTTTCATTTTCTTTACACTCCACTACCCTCAAGAGAGCGGCCATGCTCCCTCGCCTGGACCCCAGGCCCTGGACAACCTCCCTCCCAATCTCACCTGCTGCCACTACCTCCATCAGACCTGACCCCTACCTGTGCTTCCACTGTTGTCCATGCTCCCTCCTCACGGAATACCCTTCCTGCACTCTGCCACAATCTGCCCTAACTCCCAGTCCCCACCCCACCCCAAGACTAGGCTCTGTCCCTCTGTCCTGTGCTGCTCCCCAAGAGGGGACATGGGAATCACCAGGGGCAGTCTCCCGATGAACTGTGAAGTCCTCAGGAAGAGGGGCCATGTCTTGGCCATCTTTGTGTCCCCAGTACTAAGCCCAGCACCCGACCCAGAGTGGACATTCCATGAGCGTTGGCTGAATTGATCTGCACCAGCATGCACCCATTCATCACTCCTGCAGATTCTGAAATCACCCCTGGCTTATTTCACATTGCTTTATTGCACAGGTGTGTTTAATGTCACCCACTTCCTCCTGTGCAGGAAGCACTTAAGGAAGAGCTTAAACAGTAAACAGAGGAGTCCTTTGGCAGGATACCAGCAAATGGAGGGTGCTTGTTAGTCAAGACCCCTTGGAATGGCCCATGCACTATCCCCACTGCCCCAAGGTGCCCCTACCTTTCTCAGGGTCCTCTAGGCTCGAGCGGATGATCTCCACCGCGTTCTCCACCTCCTCACTGCTGCAGACGTTGAGCTGAACAGTTCTTAATCGATCACTCTTCAAACTATCCAGCTCCTTGGCTCCATCACCCCCTTTGTCCTGGGGAGGAGAGAGGGCTGCTTCACCTGCCTTCTTCCCACCCTGCCTCCAGGAAGAGGACCAGGGCCAAGGCGGAGAGCTGGCCCCAAGTCCCTGCCAAAGCCTTGGGCTTACAAACAACTTAGTAACAGCTGCAGGTGGGGGGCTCTCTTGAGGCACCCCCAAACCTGCTCCACCAGCAGGTGGTTCTGTTCAACCCCTACACAATGATGACATATCTAAGTGCCATAAATACCCCCGAGGCCTCACTGGCAGAATTCTTCCTCTAAGCAGAGGTTGCAAATTCAACAGCGACTAGGGCTTAGCATGTGGGTATCAGACAATGGGTAGGAGCCTGACAATGGGGAATGGAGTATATGCTTGGTCTCGCAACCCCTGCCAGCTGTTACCCATGTGGGTATGTAAGCCCAGGGTTGCCAGGTGCTTAGATTTTTAAATTAGTAATTAGGATATCCTAATTTTTTAAGTGTTGGCAAACTTTATATATATATAAAACCACTGTGTGGGCCAAAGCACATCCACAGGCCACATGTGACCAATGAGCTGCCAGTTTGTCACCTCTGTTCTAAGCCAAGGGCTGCTCATGGCCAAACTGGTCAGAGGCCAGGGCCAGGCTCTAATTCCAGTTCAGTCACTAACCAGGCTCTGTGAACTCAGGTGAATCCCTTAACAGGTGCCCAATTTTTCCTGCTTGGAAATATACCAAAGTGCAGGATACCACCACCTGTCCTGACCTCCTCAGATTAATGGAACGAGGAAATCATTTTTAAAAAAAATACCTGTTAAACTATAAAGTGTTACACAAGTGTTCTAAAACACAAGCAAAGAGTCCCTCGCAAACATCTCTTGGGCCTCTCTCATGTTCTGGCACTGTGCTGAGAAGTGGAGACACAAAAATAAGTAACTCAGCCTTTGTTCCCCAACAGTCACGTTTTAGGGTAGGGGGCAGATGAGTAAGCAAACAGTACAGGGAGTATTTGCTACAGGAACCCTGTGGGAGGTGGAAGGCCGCACAGAGTGGGGGGTGGGGAGGGACGGCCTTCCAAAGGCAGTGACAGCTGAGGGCATGAACCAGAGGGGGCCCTGGGCAGGGGGCACTTCAGGTAGTGGTCAGAGGGTACCGCAGTAAGTCTCTGCAGGCCGTGCAGGGGCATGAGGACGTGGGGGCCATGATGCTGGAGAGGGGGCCCTGGGCAGGGGGCACTTCAGGGGGTGGTGAAGAGCTGGAGCATCTGAATAAAAGCAGACCCATCACTCACTGAGTGCTTGCTGTGACTTATCTCATTAGCCCTCACATCCTGAGGCACGTCACATCAGCATATCTTGTCTATTATTCTGCCACACACATTTTTTCCACCATACAGATGAGCTACAACCAACGTGGAAGTTAAGCACTGTCAGTCATGATTTAATTGGCAGTGATTTTCTTAGTGATGCATGGAACAGTGACACATCTTCTAAGAGGACAGGAGTAGCTGCCAGAGGATGACATGGTGGAAAAATGCCTACTTTCAGCCAAGGGCTGGCCTGGGATCCAACAGGGACTGAAGCAGGGGCCAGAGCAGAAACACAGGGAAGTCAGCATATGTCAATGGCGGGGACTTCTCTGTGGTTTAGACTGAGCCTCATGAGTGGACTGAACTGGAGGACCCTGACCCCAGGACTGGAGGACCTGCATCATGCAAGGCCAGAGGGACACCAGAGGGAATGGTGAAGAGGCTGTGTCAAATGGGCCACTTGAGATAACCACCCTGGAGACTCGGGGAAGCAGGATGAGGGGGGAGCGGACTTGTCCTACGCAGCCCAGAAAACAGAACCAAGGCCTAGAAGTCAAATTCCACTTAAAAGTGAGGATCACAGTCCAAGGCTGGTGTGGACTGCCCAGGGGTGTCCAGACAGGTAGGGGTGGGGTGGGGAACATGGTGCCAGAGGAACCTTAGGCATCAGACAGGAGGTAAGGCTGATACCCCTCTAAAATGTCATCTCCTCAGCCCCCAAACTGTCCTCCTCTATAAGGAGTCTCCCCTGGGCCCTGGAGAAGCAGTGGCATGGCTCAGTCTGCCCAGCCGGGACCAGGAATGCCAGCTACACCCAGAGTCATCTCTGTACAGAGCAGCCAAACATGAGGCTTGCTTAGTCCAAGGCTTGGCTCTGAAATCCCCTGAATGTGCCAACTTTCCCAAAAAACGTGGCAGGTGTTCCATCTACAGGGGAGCAGACAGGCCTGGAGTTTCTGCTGCTGTTCCCACAGAAAACAACTCCCTGGACGCCATCTTCAAGTCCAGATTTGGAAGGGGCTGGTGCCCATAGGTACCTCCATTTTCCACAGACCCACACACAGGCACCAGGAAAACACGTATCTTGTTTTAATGCAGTCTTCATATTGTGGCTCCTCAAGTGCCCCTGGGAGCAGAGCCCAATGGTCTACATCTCCCAGGGGGTGCAGAGGTCTACTTCCAGTAGGACAGGTTCCAGCTGAGATGCCGGAGAGGAACCTGAGAGTCCTTTCCTCTTCCTGGACATTGTTAACACTGCTGTCATCATTCAGCAGCTCTTGGACCTCACACCAGACCTCTCCTTGTGCCCCTAGGTGGCATCGAGCTGATGGCCCTGCAGTCCCTGGGGGAAGCCCCTCACCCCAGGTCAGGGCGCCCCCTGGGACTTAGTTTGGCAATGTGGCAGCTAAGAGCCTTTTCTCAGAGGAAGCTAGAGGTTAATCTCACCGCCCACAGCCTCAGGCTCAGCACTCAGGATGCGCCTTCGCCCGACACCTCCCCAGGAGTCCCCCGCCATCCACCCTGAGCAGCTTCCACACCTGCTCCTGACAGCCACATCGACAAGACAGTCTGTCACTTTGCCTCCAGCCGTTCAAAGGAAACCTTTCCCAACCACCTCAACCTGCAGACTGCAGACTAGAGCAGCCACCCCTGTCAGCTGCACCTGTCCTCAAGCCAAGCCACTATGCCTGGGCCACACCACCTTCCTGAGGGTTTCTGTCTTTGTCCATATCTATCTCGCTGCTCAGAAACAAGCTTTCAGTTGGTGTCTGTGTAACTGACTTACCAATAAGCCCATTTCTTTCACAATCCCTTTAAAGTTCATGTATGAGCTATTTTTCCCACCCCTGGATAAAAGTTCAGGCTAGTCTTATAGCATTTCCACATATTCTCAGATAATAGAGAGCCTCTTGATTTTGGAATAAAGGGTCCACTTCCACCTACTAATCAGTCATTCCAGCCCAGTCCAGTTTGAAAACTCAAATTCTCTAACTTACATCCAACTTAAAGCCTGCCCTAACCCAGGCCTGACAGAGTGTGGGAAGCAGTGTGGGACACCAGGTAGCAGGGGTGGAGATTGTCTTTCTACCGATTTTCTAGCTCCTCCTCCTATTCCTTTATCTCCAGGGTTGGACCCAGAAACAGGCAAGTTAGGGGCAAGCCTGGTCTTTTGAGGCTGGTGCTGTAGTTGTCAGCTCGTGGTGACCGGGATGGCAGATGGTGAGAGCTGGGCCTCCCTTCTTGGGGTATGCTTCTGGTTCTGCAGGGACCCCTACTGGAGACCTCCCATGCCATTCCTGCCTCACCCGGACATCTTCTCCCTCTGCCCGGCCTCACTGAGGCACCGTCTAGCCGGCAGTCTCACTGGGCGGTGCCCTTAACGTGACTCCAGGAGCTCTCCCTGTAGTCCCCGTCGTCCCCGTCGTCCACATCAGGTCCAGGCCCCAGTGTCCTGCCCGGGTGGAAGGACAGCCCTTTGCCCTGTTTCTAGATGACAGGGTCACTCCAGCCTCATTCTTGGGGCTTTAGACCACTTCTGGTAAACAGCTAACCTGCCATCCTGTGACCTCAGCTGCTAGGGCACAAATGGTAAGCTCTCCAAGTGGCTCTCTTGAGGCCCACCTCACTTACTTGAGGCCTGAGGGAAAATGTCACAGCACACCAACAACCCCATCCAGCCCCTCAGCCTCTTCCACCTCGATTTATTACACTATTGACACAGGTGATGGACAATTCCTGGCAGAAAGCTTTTATAGTCTCTTGGCATTTATTGTTAGGTGGTCTGCTCCTCAAGGCAGGATATGAGGATACTCAGCACACGTTCTATGTGAGCATGTGTCACATGGCCTGGAAACACTGCGACGAGAGGAGCAAGGCTGGGGCACCACGATCCTTCCAGGAGAAGCTAGCGAAGGAGATTAGAAAAACCAAGGGAGCGGGTGGCCATGAGGTCAAGAAACAAAGTGTCACAAGCAAGAGTGGTGCGCTGGGCCAAAGCTGCGTATGGGCTGAGTGTGATACGGTCCGAGAAGCAGCCAATGGATCTGGCAAAGTGGGGGCTGTTGGCATCCTTGGTAATAGCTGTGTAAGTGGCATTCAGGGGCCCCACCTGGCCAGGCCCTGCCTTCCCTCCCGGCTTGTCTCCTCCAGGCAGGAACAGCTTCCAGCTACCTCAAACCACTGGCAGTGCCTGGATGTGCCACCTCCGCCCATCACGGACCATCACGACCATCCTTCCAGATGGCGATGAGACGCCACGCTGGTCCATCAGGCCTTCCCTGTGCTCCCAGAGAGGCAATCTGTTCCTTCTCCGACACATCTTCTCCCCATTCTCACCTCACACTCCCCTCTCACTCTCTGCAGCCACAGAGGCCTCCTGCTGGTTCGCTAACCCACCAGGCACACACCCTCCTTGGGGCTTGGGCTTGGCTGTCCCCCATCCCCCAGATATGTGCAAGCTTGCTTCCTCACCTCCTGTCAATGACAGCTTCTCAATGAGCTCTTTCTTCCCACGTTGAAACTGAGCACCCCACCACCATGCGCACCCTTCTTCTTTACCTGCTTAGTATTTCTCCATCACTTGTCTCACCCCTCGCCCTTGTCTCTCTCCCCGCCCCTAATATAAGCATCACAAGGACAAGAACTTTTCACTGAATTGGTATATGCTTTCTCTCCATCAGACACTATTGTCAGCTCATAGTAAGTGCTCAAGAAATATTTATTGAATAAATGAACAAATAATCAGAATGGCAGGGGCATAAAGCCCCATCCAGGTGGGTTGGAAAAAAGATGGGGAGTAGATAAGTAAAAACATTTAGTACAAACAACCCTCTGGGGGTGCTTTTCTACATGGGGAAGCAGAGAAACGGGGTAGTGATGCACATGGGATGTGGGTTGTGCCAGGGCGGGTGTGTGTGTGCACACCAAAGGACCTGGCAGAGTGTGAGGATCTGATGCAGGAGGGAGGAGGCAGGTCCCTGAGCTGGCCCAAGGCTCTGAGATCTGAAGCACAAGATGAGGCCTAATGCTAAATAAGAGCCGGCAGAGTGTCTGGCTACAGATGCAGCCAAAATCCATCATGAGCCTTAACATCTCAGAACTAGCCTGGAAGACTAATCTCCCGTTTCAATGCCCAAAGCACTTTACCCATAGTCTCCAGTGGCTCTGACGGCTTTTATTTGCATAACAAATTCAGGCCCCTAGTGCCTTAAGCCCCCTCAGTTTTTGAGAAGAAAAGACAGACCATGACACTAACACAGACAAGAGGCGGACACCAAGAGACATAACCTGGCAGTGAGCCCGTCTGCTATTTTCTTCAAAATACCAGCTGCTAAATCATAGACTGACCACCATGGGAGTGAAACAACCGCAGATGACCCAGTCCGACCTTTAAGTGAGAGCAGTGCCCAGTCCCTGGGCTAGTGGCTGAGCTGGGACTCCCTCGCAAAGGTTCCTCTGCTCCTACCCTGCGCCCCCTGTGTCACTGGACAAGCCAGTACAATGGCACAGGCATGAAAATTTAGACAAGGAACTTTAAAGGCACAAAATGTTTTAGAGCACGACAGCTCCTGCCAGGACTTGTGAAGCAGTGTCCATATTACACAGAGAAGAGACTCTGGCACACCACACCCATCGGCCCTTAAATCCCCCGACAGGTTTTCTCATGCACCGTCAGAGGGAGTGAGCATTGGGATATCCTTTCACGGATCAATTTGGCAGATCTGAATAAAATCTAAAATCTGCACACCTTTCCACACAACTCTTTCACAGCTAGAAATTGTTCCTAAGAATCACTAATGAATGCAAAGATATTAGCAAGGCTATTTGCTGTGGCTTTGTTTATCATTGCAGAGGTCACAAATAATGTTCATACGTGCATTTTAGTTGCTTTGGGATAAGAGACTGAAAAGACTCCACTCTTTTACATCATCCACTTCCATATTATTTGAATGTATTACTTTTGTAATTCAAAAGAAGTAAAAATTAAAAAGACAAACCCTTCACTCATCTGGAAATACATTCAGACCATGGCAATACAAAGTATTATTTGTACTGGTTTACACTGTTGAAGCTTTTACATTGAAAAGATAATGTTTTTATAGATATTAAACCTAGTATGAAAGAATTCCTTCCCTGGGTTCCTACTGCCTTCAAAATAAAGAAAAATATATCATCTACTGAGCAGACACAGCCAATTGTCACAAATGCCCATCCTTCCCTTCTATAACGGTAGAGCCCCTAACTTTAAGCAGGGTACATATTGTCTCAGAATACCAACTACATTTCCCAGCCTCCCTAGCAGCTGGTAAGGCCATGTGTTTAACTTCTGGCCAATGGAGTGAGAGCACAGGTGCTGTATGTGTAACTTCTGAGTCATGTCTTTAAAGAAAAGGGCTATGCACTCGTAATAAGAGAAATACAAATTAATGTACACTGAGATACATTTCTCCTCTATCAGACTGGCAACAATCCAAACTTGAAGTACACTCTGTTAGTAAAATTGTGTGGAAACAAGTACTACCATACATTACTAGTAGCAGTATAAAATTACACAACCACTATGATATGCAATTTGGGAATATCTTAAAAAATGACAAGATATTATATTAACCTTTTGACATAAAGTAATCTCACTCCTAGGAATTTACCCTAAAGATAAACCCCCAATAACACAAAAATACATATGCACAAGGCTATTCATTGTGGCATTGCATGTAATGGCAAATACTGAGAAACAGAGGAGACTGGTGGACTAAACTGCAGCCCACTTGCACAATGGACTACTGTGTGGTGCTGTTAAAACAAGTGAAGATCTCTGTGAACTCATAAGTAGTGATTACAAAAAAGGTACATGTAGTATGCAAACATTTGTGTAGGAAAGGGGAAATGAAAGAATGGAGTAGAAAGATAGGAGGTAGGAAAGTAACACTACTTTGAGTGTACCTTTGTGTATAATTTTTACTTTAGAATCTTGTTAATGTTTTACATATTCTGAGACTAAATTAATTGACAAGAATAAAGGGAACAAAATACAAATAAATGAATCAACTGTACTTCAAACAAATAACATAATAAAGAAAATAATTAATCCAAGTAACTTGTAAACACAGTAGTTGGTGTACCTTCAGTCAATACACAAAAAACACTTTAAAGAAGTCTTAAGCTCTACCGTGGTGACACACTAGACACCCTTTCAGGACAACTATGATAGCATTATTAATTCTCCATTATTCATTCTCCAAATGTCACCTCCTCTCTCATGTCAGAATCAATCCCTTCTTTCTATGCATGCTCATTAAACATTCTTTACACAACCCCGGGAACCTTCTTCACTCTAATTCCTCCAGCTGTGTCTATGTACAGACGTCCCCTCACCACTGGACAGTGAGCTCCTTGAGGGATGTTTTAAGCAGCACATGAGCCAGTTGTTAGGGAAGGAATTCAAACAACTGCAAACCCTAACACAGGTCCTGGGCAGTCCTAGCATGAAATACTCAGGTTGAAATAGGATTCCGACAAGATGGTGCAATAGGGAGCACCAGGGACCTGTCTCCCCACCTAGACAACAACTGCACTGGCTGAATCTGCCTAATGTAAATATTTTGGAACCCTGGAGTCTGCCGAAGGCTTGCAACTTCCAGGGGAAGACCTAAATGGTAAATTTAGGTCAATTTCACCTACTCCACATAGTGCTATTAAGTTGTAGCCAGAGCAACTGGCAAGAAAAAGAAATGAAATACATCCAAATTAGAAAGGAAGAAGAAAAAGAATCTGTTTGTAGATGATACGATCTTACATGTAGAAAACCCTAAAGATTCCACACAAAAAAACCTGTTAGAACTAATAAGTGAATTTAGCCAAGTAGCAGGATACAAAATCAACACAGAAAAGTTAGTTGCATTTCTGCTCTGAACAGTCTGAAAAGGAAATTACAAAAACAACTCCATTTACAATAGCATCACAAAGAATAAAACACTCAGGCTTGAATTTAACCAATAAGGTGAAAACTTGTAGGATGAAAACTATGAAACATTGCTGAGGGAAATTAAAGATGATAAAAAATGAATGGAAACACATCCCACATTCATGGATTGAAAGACTGAATGTTGTTAAAATGTGGATATTACCCAAAGGGATCTGTAGATTTAATCCAATGCTTGTCAAAATCTCCAGGATTGTTTCTGCAGATACAGAAAAACCCAACCTAAAATTCATATGGAATCTCAAGGGACCCCATATAGCCAAAACAATCTTGAAAAAAAAACTAAACAAAACTGGAAGACCCTCACTTGTTGCTTTTAAGACTTACTACAAAGCTACAGTAATCAAAACAGTCTGATACTGGCATACAGACAGATAAATGGACCAATGGACTAAAATAGAGAGCCCAGAAATAAACCTTTGCATATATGGTCAAATGATTTTTGACAACAGTACAAGGCCATTCAATGGGGAAAGGACAGTCTTCAATACATGGTTCTGGGAAAACTGGATATCCACATGCAAAAAAATGAAGTTGGACCCTTACCTAATACCATATACAAAAACTAATTCAAAATAGATCAAGGACCTAAATGTTAAGACCTAAAACAATAAAACTCTTAGGAGAAAACACAGGACAAAAGCATCTGTGCACTGGATTTGGTAATGATTTCTTGGATATGACACCAAAGGCAAAGGGAACAAAGGGAAAAAAATGGACAAATTGGACTTTATAAACTTTAAATATCAAAAGACACTACCCACAGAGTAAAAAGGCAGCCCACAGAATGGGAGAAAATATTTGCAAATTACATATTTGATAAAGGATTAATAACCAGAATATAGAGAAAACTCCTAAAATTAAAAAAAAATAAAAGAACAATTCGATTCAAAAATGGGCAAAGAACTTGAAGAGGTATTTCTCCCAAGAAGACATATGAATGACCAACAGGCACATGAAAAGATGCTCAGCACCCCTACTCATTAGGGAAATGTAAATCAAAACTACAATGAGATATCACCTCCCATCCATTAGGATGGCTAGTATAAAAAAAAAACAGAAAATAAACATTGGTAAGGATGTGGAGAAACTGGAACCTTTTGCACTGTTGGTGGGAATGTAAAATGGTACAGATACTGTGCAAAACAGTATAACAGTTCCTCAAACAATTAAAAATAAAATTCCATATGATCAACAATTCTACTTCTGGGTATATACCCAGGTGAACTGAAAGTAGGGTCTCAAGAGATACTTGTACACCCATGTTTATAGCAGCATTATTCACAAGAGGTAAAACCTGGAAGCAACCCAAGTGTCCATCAACAGATAAGTGGATAAGCAAAAAGTGGCACATACATACAACAGAATATTATTCAGGAATAATAAAGGAAGGAAATTGTGCAAAATGTTACAACATGGATGAAACTTGAGGTTATTATGCCACGTGAAATAAGCCAGTCACAAAAAGACAAATACTGTATGACTCCACTTGTATGAGGTACTTTGAGTAGTCAAATTCCTAAAGACAGAAACTATATAACAGTTGTTGCCAAGGGCTGAGGGAGGAACAGACAGTTATGTTTATTAGTTATAGAGTTTCAGTCTTACAAGATGTTAAGTGTTTTGGAGGTGGATGTGAGTGATGGTTGCACAAAAATGCGAGCATATTTGTCACCACTGACCTGCACACCTGAAAATGGTTAAGATGGTAAATTTATGTTATGTGTATTTTATTGCAATTAAAAAAACCCTACAAACAATAACTAGGTGTTAGGAACCAAGATGACCCATATCTCACCTTCATCAGGCAGCCAGCAAACACAAGGAAGCCGTCTGAATGCAGATGCTTGGCCAAGGAGAACCCAAATCCAGAGTCACAGCCTGTGAGCAGGACAGCTTTGCTGCCAACCTGTTTTAGAAGGCCAGACATTAGGAACCCAGGATCCTACGAGAGCACAGTGACCATCCTCCTCTGGTAACAGTTAGTTCTTCCTAAGAGGGCCAGTCTCTTACTGTCTGGACAAGCACTGGGTATAGTGGAAAACGCCTGGGCTCACTGTCAGGGGACCAAGTTCTATGCCAGACTCTGCCACCAGCTAACAGTGTTGCTTGCAGAAGTTACATCCCCTTTGTGGACCTCAGTTTCCTCATCTACAATCCACATTATCATCATCACTGCCATCTTCATCATTACTTACCATGTGCAAGGCACTGTACTTGTATTATTTCTTATAATACCTCCACATTGTATGATGATTATACCATGTTGCATGTGAGGAAACAGACACTTTTTAAATGCCAGGTGTAGTTAGTGATAGAGCCAGAACTAAAACCAGGACTGAGAGACTCCAGAGTGTACCCTCTTCACATCTAACTTCATTTCATGGAGCAAGGGTTGCAGTTAAACAAGTGAGAAAGTGACTCTAAGTGTCCTGGAGTGCTACCACCCTACTGTGAGGGTGGCTCAGGGCCCAGGGTCCCAGAGGGAAGGGATCTGACCACCTGGCTGGTTCCCAGGTACCTGGGCTGCCACTCACCGGGCTCACCACATTGGCATAAGTGCGACGGCCCACAGGGACAAGGGAGGTGGAGCAAAACAGCAGCATGGGTCTGCAAGAGAAAAGGAAGCCATGAGCAGAGGCTGTGGTCTCACCTAGACCTTGTTTCTGCAGCAGAAGCAACTCAGAGGACCTTCAGCCAGCCCGCTGCTCTCCGCCCCAAGCCCCTGAGAACAACCTGCTGGTAGTTCTGAGCAAGAGGGCCTCTTCCTCCAGGGGTGCTAGGCTGGGAGAAAGTGAGTCAGCAGGTGCAGTGGCTGTAGGAAGACCCTTCCAGCAATACAGCTTTGTTCATGAAGCCATCTGCAAATTCATTCTTTTAGCCCTTAGGTTTTATGCTGCTTTCTCTGTTTTTTTTTTTAATTTGAAATCATTGTGGATTCACATGCAGTTAGGAAATAACAGAGAGAAATGTCCAGTAACCTTTTACCCAATTTCCCCTAGTGGTAACATCTTGCAAAACTGTTAACACAGTATCACAACCAGGATATTGACATTGATGCACTGAAAGTACAGAACGCTCCACTACCACAAGGATCCCTCCTGTTACCCTTTTATAGCCACACGCACTCCCTCATTTTCTTTAACCACTAATCTGTTTCGGCTCTATTATTTTGTCATTCCAAGAATGAAATATAAATGGAATAATACAGTATGCAGCGTTTGGGACTGCTTTTTTCATTTAACATAATTCTTTGGAGATTCATCCACACTATCGCATGTATCAATAATTTGTTCCTTTTTATTGCTAAATTGTTTTGTGGCATGGGTGTGCCAGTATGTTTAACCATTCACCTGTTGAAGGACATCTGGGTTGTTTCCAGTTTGGGGCTATTCCAATAAAGCTGCTATGAACTTTCCTGTACAGGCTTTTGTGGGGACCTTTTTTTCTCTAGGGTAAATGCTCAGGAGAGCAATTGCTGGGGCACCTGGTAGTTGCATGTTTAGTTTTTGAAAAAACCATCACTGTTTTCCAAAGTGGCTGTAGCATTCTACTTTCCCAGCAGCACCATGTGAGTAATCCAGTTTCTCAGTATCATTGTCAGCATTTGCTGGTATCACTATTTTTACCTCTTAACAGGGTCTTCAACAGAGAAACCTTTCATTTTGATGAAGTCTGATTTATTATTTTTTCCTTTTCTGAATCATACTTTTGGTGTCAAGTTTCATAACTGACTATCCCCCAAACCCAAAGATTTTTTCCTATATCTCTCCAAAAGTTTTACAGTTTTATGTTTTACATTTTTAAGTCCACGATCCATTTTGAGTTAACTTTTGTTTAAGATGTTAGACGTAGGTCAAAATTTATTTTTCTGCTTATGAATGTCCAATTGCTGTAGCACCATTTTTTGAAAATTTATCTTTTCTGCATTGAATTGCTTTTCCACCTTTGTCAAATATCAATTGGGCATATTTTGTGGGCCTATTTTCTGGATTCTCTACTCTGTTTCATTGAGCTATGTGCTCTAACTTGTTTTTCTTTTTCAAAATTATTTTTACTATTCTATTTCTTTTGCCTTTACATATACATTTTAGAATAATTTTGTCTTATCTACAAAAATCTGACTGGCATTTTGATAGAAATTGTTCTAAACATATATCAATTTGGGAAAAATTGACATCTTTACTTTTTTTAGTCTTTCAACCTCTGAACATGTAGTATAGGATTTAGATCTCCATTTATTTAGATCTTTGATTTCTTTCATCAGCATTGTGTAATTTTCAGCATACAAATCCAGTACATGTTTTCATGTATTTATACCTAAATATCTCATTTTTTTGAGCAAATGTAAATGGAATTGTTGAATTTTGATATATTTAAGTTAATTGCTAGGATACAGAAATACATGGGCTTTTGTGTTATCTTGTATCCTGTGTCCCTGCTGAACTCTCTTAGTGGTTTTGGGATGTTTTATGGACTCTTAGGGATTTTCTATTTAGTCAGTCATGTAATCTGCAAAAAGGGACAATTCTACTTCTTTTTCAATCGTACCTCTATTTCCCTTTCTTGCCTCATTGCACTTGCTAATTGCACTACGTTGAATCAGTGGTGAGAGTGGACATCCTTGTCTTGTTCCCCATCTTAGGGGGAAGGCGTTTGTCTTTTGCCATTAAGTATGCCACTAGCTGTAGGTGTTTTGTAGATGCTCCTTATCAAGTCTAAAAGCTCCCTTCTATGCCTATTTTTCTGAGAGTTCTTATTCCTAAATGAGTGTTAAATTTTGCTTTTTCTGCATTGGCAGATAGGTTCACATGACTTTTCTTCTTGGCCTCTAATTTGGTGTATTAGATCGATTGATTTTCAAATAATGAACCATTTTTGCATCACTGGAACAAACCCAATTTTTCATGGCTTATGTTTTTTATATATTGTTGAGTTCTATTTGCTAATATTTTAAGAGTTTTTGCATCTATATTCATAAGAGAGATTGGTCTGTAATTCTTTTTGTTTGTACTGTCGTAGTCTGGTTTTGAAGTTAGGGTAATACTTCATAAAATAAATTGGGAAGTGTCACTGCTGGGTAGGAATGGAGTTCTGCTCCCCACTAGGTCTCCACCAATACCTCTCCAGGTGGGAGGGGTTAGACTGCCTCACTGCTGCTCCCACATGTGTAGGAGTGTGTGGTCTCATTACTGCTGAGAGGTGGAGAAAGCATAGGTCTCCTCTGACACTCCCAACCCCCACCCCAGGCAGACAGGGTGCCTTATCACTGCTGGGTGAGAATGAAAGTCTTGGCCCCTACTCAGCTTTCTCTGACACTATTCTTGGTGGGAGTACTGGGATGATTCACTACAGCCTGGGGATGGTGGAAATCTAGGCCCAGCACTGGCCTTTGCTGGTGTGGGTAAGGGTGAGGCCAGTTTTTTCTGTGGTGTTTGGCTGGAGTCAAGCAATTATTGCCCAGAGCTTTCTGTCTTAATAGGCTGGTGCTTTGGCTAGAGAGAGCAGGCTTTTGGTGGGGCTCTTTGTGCCTGAGCTTATGCACTCTTTAGCTCCAGTCTGGAATATAAGAAGTGAAGAGAAAACCTTGAGAAATCACCACTGTGTGATTTCTTGGATACTGAGGTTCCTAGATGATCTGCCTCCTTCTCTCCATCTTTTAGAGTTTTTTATGTTTGTTTTATATAATATCCAGGGGTTTTAGTCATGATTAGCAGGAGGAATAGAGAACGGTACACCTACTCTGTCTTTCCACAAGTAGGAGTCCTGTTAGTTTTTAAATGACTATTAAGCCAGAAACAGTAAGTGTAGGAGATAGGGGCAGGCGAGCAGCAGGGGACAGGGGAAAGGAGGCGGGAGACGGACTTACTCTTTACTGTATACTATTATGTACCCGTTGAATGTTGTACCATGTGACAAAATTATACTACCTATTCAAAATAAAGCTTTTAAAAAATATATAGAAGAGTGATATCCAACATTCTTAAAGAACATTGGGCTCACTAGACAGAAATGAAGGTCCACTAGGAAAACCTGCTAAGGTAACCTGTCCTTTTCAACTGTCACACAGAGTCTGTGGATTTCAAGTCCTCGTGCATGGATGTCTCAAATGAGCAGAATGATATGGTTCTCTCACCCAAAGCCAGTTAAAGACTTCATCCAAAGAAAAAGCACTGTTTTCCCACAACCCGAAGGATTGCTCTACAAAATCAAGGGGCCTCTGCTGGAAACAGATTGTGTGTGATTGTTGTCTTGGCTGAAGGTTTCAGCCTGGGCAAGTTCACTGTGGATTCAGTGAGACCGGGAAATGACAATGCAACGTTCTTAGGGTAAAGGGGTTTATACTGGGCTTTATTCTTATGGCAGTAGATTGAGCACTAGAATGTCACATGTGCACCCAGCAGTCTGCAGTTCCCTAATCCACCTCCATCTCTGCCTCCCTCTCTGCACTGGGTGGAGCTCTTCATACAGTGACTCAGTTAGTAATAGCTCATTGCCTACAGGTGTGGAAGCGGTAGCCTAGCAGTAGGCCAATTATGTCAAGTAGTTTAGGGTCAGGTGAGGATCCTAGCCATAGGAACTTCCATTTTCCCCGCATCCATTTTTCTCATCTGCCGACATAAAAAATATTTGTCCAGGGAGTAGGAATATGCCCACCTCTTTCCACACTACCGCTTACCCAGTGACCACGTGACCCACGCCTGGCCAATAAGGTGCAAGCGGAAGTCTGCAGAGGTTGCCTGGTGAGTGTTGCTCTCCTGAAGCAGGTGCCGCTCCTCCCTTCCTCCATTGCTTTGCTTCTTCCTGCCTGGACTGAGGCTAGAGGTGGAGGAATACCACGGCACTCTGAGGTAAGAGCCGCCATCGGGGTGACAGAGCAGGCACAAGGAGGCTGAGTCCCCTGATGCCAGATAACACAAGAAACATCACACAAACCCAAACTAAGAGACGTTCTTCCAAAGTCTCAAGGCCACGAATGACAGAGACTGAGGAACCATCCCTGGTAGGAAGAGACCAAGGAGACATGACAAATAAATGTACTCTAGGACCCTGGTTTGTATCCTGGACCAGGTAAAGGTCCGTTACTGGGCCACTTGCTACAGTTTCAATCATGTCTATAGATTAGTTAATAGTATTATATGAGCAGTAATCTCCTGGTTTCCAAGCTTGCACTACAGTTTTGTAAGATGTTAACATCAGGGAAGTTAGGTGAAGGCTATACAGGAACCCTTTGTACTATCTTTGTAACTTTTGTGTAAGTGTAGTTATTTCAAAATTAAAAATAAAAACATAAAATTCATATGGCACTGCAAAAGACCCCGAATAGCCAAAGCAATCCTGAGAAGGAGGAATAAAACGGGGGGAATTACGCTCCCTGACTTCAAGCTCTACTACAAAGCCACAGTAATCAAGACAATTTGGTATTGGCACAAAAACAGACCCACAGATCAGTGGAATAAATAGAAACTCCAAACATCAACCCAAACACATACAGTCAATTAATATTTGATAAGGGAGCCTTGGATATACATTGGGGAGATGACGGCCTCTTCAGCAGCTGGTGTTGGAAAAACTGGACAGCTACATGTAAGAGAATGAAACTGGACTACTGTCTAGCCCCATACACAAAGGTAAACTCAAGGTGGATCAAAGACTTGAATGTAAGTCATAAAACCATAAAACTCTTAGAAAAAAACATAGGCAAAATCTCTTGGACATAAACATGAGCGACTTCTTCATGAACATATCTCCCCGGGCAAGGGAAACAAAAGCAAAAATGAACAAGTGGGACTATATCAAGCTGAAAAGCTTCTGTACAGCAAAGGACACCATCTGTAGAACAAAAAGACATCCTACAGTATGGGAGAATATATTCATAAATGACGTATCTGATAAGGGGCTGACATCCAAAATATATAAAGAACTCATGCACCTCAACAAACAAAAAGCAAATAATCCAATTAAGAAATGGGCAGAGGACATGAATAGACACTTTTCCAAAGAAGAAATTCAGATGGCCAACAGGCACATGAAAAGATGCTCCACATCACTAATCATCAGAGAAATGCAGATTAAAACCACAATGAGATATCACCTCACACCAGTGAGGATGGCCAACATCCAAAACACAAACAACAACAAATGTTGGCGAGGATGTGGAGAAAAGGGAACCCTCCTACACTGCTGGTGCGAATGCAAATTAGTTCAACCATTGTGGAAAGCAGTATGGAGGTTCCTCAAAAAACTCAAAATAGAAATACCATTTGACCCAGGAATTCCACTCCTAGGAATTTACCCTAAGAATGCAGCAGCCCAGTATGAAAAAGATAGATGCACCCCTATGTTTATTGCAGCACTATTTACAATAGACAAGAAATGGAAGCAGCCTAAGTGTCCATCAGTAGATGAATGGATAAAGAAGATGTGGTACATATACACAATGGAATATTATTCAGCCATAAGAAGAAACAAATCCTACCATTTGCAACAACATGGATGGAGCTAGAGGGTATTATGCTCAGTGAAATAAGCCAAGCCGAAAAAGACAAGTATCAAATGATTTCACTCATATGTGGAGTATAAGAACTGAGAAAAAAAGTGAAGGAACAAAACAGCAGCAGACTCACAGAACCCAAGAACAGACTAATAGTTACCAAAGGGAAAGGGCCTGGGGAGGATGGGTGGGAAGGGAGGGACAAGGGGGAAAAAGGGGCATTACGATTAGCAGATGTAATGTTAGGGGGGCACGGGGAGGGCTGTACAACCCAGAGAAGTAGTGACTCTATAGCATCTCACTATGCTGATGGACAGTGACTATAATGGGGTTGGTGGGGGGGACCTGATGAAGGGGATAGTGTAATCACCATAATATTACTCATTTAATTGTAGATTAATGATATCAAAATAAACTTAAATAAAATAAAAAATAAAAACAAATAAAACAGTGATGAAAGGTATTCTTCTGTGCCCTGGGAAGGTTTTCTGAAGACACTTTTGCTGGCAGATGGTAGGTAATGAGAGACATCTTTGAGAGTCATTAATACCACCTGCATCCTCGATGCGTGAAGAGCTCTGCTTTGACTAGAAAGTGTGATCCTCCACCCTTCAGTCTCTTACCTTGTTTCATGTTCTCTGTCATAGAAGTGCAGGGTTCTTCTCAGGAGCTGTGACAGGGGTCTGGAGAGGCGGGCAGTCAGCATTGTGGCCACACGCAGTAAAATGGTCAGCTTCTGCCTGGTAGGTTCTAAAACACAGAATACCCACAGCATTGCCTTGTTGCTTGCCGAGGTACAGGTAGGGGTGGCCATTCTTCTCCCAGGTTGTGAAAGTCCAAATGGGCTTGGTGTGTTTGACCCAGGTCCAGGCATGGCACCAGGCAGTCCCCTCCTGCCCCTACCCATCATGCTGCAGCCCCATATGGGCAGTCAGGAGGCTGGGACATGTGGAAACCTGGCTTCATTCTGATTCTGGCTGTGCCACCAACTCACTGGGCAAGCCTGCAGAAGTTATCAGCCATTTGTAATGTGAAGAGGTTGGACCAGACCAGTGACCCAAACCCAGGCTGAGCGGCAACTAATGGGGGACATGGGGACCTACCCCCGAGGGACTCCAACTCCATGAGTGCCATTCTTTTGTCTGGGTTGTCCACCTCCAGCTAATCACCAGTCTGTGGTGACCCAGGACATGGGTCTGCACTGTTTGCCCACATGCCTCGGCAGGTGGCTTTTCCCGCCGCGTGCCACGTATCATTTGACTCAGCTCTCAGCTCTCCACATCTCTACCCCAGACAGGGTCTGGCTGAGGCTGAATTTGTCAGTATCTCATTACAACATAGAGACTGGGGCTATAAAGTGAGGCACATTTTAATCAATCTAACACACAAACACACACAGGGTCTCTTCCACTACCAAACCACCCCCTTTTGAAGTTAAATCAACTTCACTGTAATAAGGCTGTCTATCACGTGGTGTCTGTCACCTTAAGGCTACTCAGCACCACGACTAGTCATGTGTCATTGACTGCTGACTGTGTGTGCGTTGGTCTCCCTTCTGTTCAGGGAAGGAAGGAGAGGCTGGGAGGGAACTGAGCAAGGCAACCACAGCCGGAAGCGGTTGCTCTTTTCCTGGTGAACCCTCCAACCTCGCTTTTATACACCTGCCTGTGGTGTGTTTTACTGTTCTCATCAGAACAAGGTTCTGCCCGGGAGACAGCTCCTCCCTGACTGTTTGCTGCCACAGCAACCCTGAGAACCACTGCCGGGGCCAACAGGTCTGTGTTAAGTTCACTAACTAGCCACCATTGCAGTGCTCACTGCAGGAGGCAGGTGGAGTTTAAACAGGAACCTGTTTAACGTCAGGAAAAGAAACCAAATAGGGATCTCTGGGCTTGTGTGATTTTCCCTGGACTATGAAGGAGACTCACTTCCACTCCTGCCCCTACTCACCACACTCTGCACGTTCAAGCGAGTCTCTGGCTCCCTTCCTAACCTTGTCTGGGGTCGCCTCCTCTCTGTTCACTGCTCTGTAGCCACACTGACTCCCCAAAAGTTTCTGTAGATGCCAAGCTCTCTCCTGCCTCAGGGCCCTGGCGCTTGCTCTTCCCTCCTTCTAGATGGCTGCTCCTTCTGACCTGTCAGAGGCTGTCCCCAATTCCGTGCAACACAGAGGTTGCTCTCTGCAGGATCTCACTTCAAGCGAAAATTACCTTGTTTCTGTACTATTTCTTCCCCTTCTATATTATAAGCTTATTGACCACTGAATCCGCCGTGCCCAGAAGCCTGACCCAAGGAAGCACTCAGGAAGTCTCTGATGATGGGTGTGAGCTGTGTGCTCACCCCAGCACGTCAGGTTCCTCAAGGTAGAAAGGCAACCTGTGGCCAGGGCTGTTTCCTGGGCATGGCAAGCACCTGGCAGGCAACACCAAAACGGAACCCAAACTGGCCCTTCATGGAAGGACAGGCCCATGTCTGGCTCAGATTCCTTACCCAGGTGCCCCTCCCGACCCAGCTGGTGCTGACCAGCTGGCTAAGCACACACATCACCACCTCCTCCAGCCAGGACTGGAGTCTGAGTTCATCACCTCTGGGTAATTTCAAATCCAGCTGTCTACAATTAAAGCCCTTTCCATCTCTTCTGCTCAATGTGTGTGGCAGAGAAATCGTCAATATTATGTTCAAATAAAGGGCTGCTTTCAATTTTCTTTTCCTTAGAGTCAGCAATACCAAAAGTACTGCAGTCAAAATAGTTTAAACTGCATAAAAACTCAGCCCCTTGAATAATGCACTGTTCACAATGTAGATCTTACATAACAAATGGTAGAATTTTTAATCTATTTTTCTTTTTTAAGTTTCTTAAACATGTTACTTCCACTCCAAGCACAGTACTAATGGCAGTGGGGTTCCCATGCCCTTTTCAGGGTTGTTTGCCATATTGATGCCTTGTGATGGGCTTTATTCTCTGTAAATATTAAGTTCTCAAACTTGAAAAGCCACTCACTTGCCTTCTGGTTTGGAACCAAAGTGGCTGGGGGAGATGGGTGCTGCAAGGAGAAAGGCAGAGCACCTGCAGGGGGAGGGGGGAGTCTCAGCTTTGAACACAGTCAGCTGCCCGGGGTGACTTGGCACATGGGGATTGACTCCCAGAGACCAAGTTTATAAGATACGGTTGAAAAATCAAGATACTCACACATCAATCTGTAATCTGGGAGAAAGTTTTCTAATACTGGGAACACATGCGTTTGCTCTCAAGGGCACACCCTGCCCATTTTCAGTGCATAACCCATGAAAAACACCCCTTCTCCAAAAAAACTGAGTGTGTGTCCTTGTCCTGATGCTGGGCTCCCTTGTTGCATTCTGATGGAACTAACTTGCAAAGAACATAGCAGGTTGTATTCTTGTGGGTCAGGATCAAGGTCTCTGCAAGGGGCAGACATTCCCAATACTGACATCCTCGGAAGAAGCAGGGCATCAACAGAAAATAAGAACATAGGTGGCAGACCTTAGGCACAAAAATGAACTTCTAGGTTTCTGGACATGAAGTCTGGATGGGACTTGGCACAACCAAGTGGGAAGGGAAGGCCCTGTCCTACTGAGGAGGGCAAGCCAGGCAGGGAATCACCCTATAGGAACCCCACCCACTCTGAGGAGCTTTAAGACCAGTGAGCCTGTGTGAGATTCCAAGGTTTGACAACTGGCAGCCTCCCTCCAACATGTTCCACTTGGCTGTTGTGTTCGGCCAGTCTAGTATTATAAAAGACAATGTAACTAGGAAGCTAAGTTATGATTGAATGCAATACAGTTTGTAGTTACTATCTTAGGTCTGCCCACAATCACCTTTGTTTACTGCTTGGACACTGTAGGCATTTGAGATTCCTAACCAGATAGATTATGATCTCCTTTGACTAGTTCCCTCCTGATCACATAGTGCAGACTTGCCTAAAGTGCGAGCCCCTCAGTTATGCATGTTATGGGGGCTTCCCTGAAGACACAAAAGGGAAACCTGACAAGGTTTAAGGCCTCATTCAAAAAGAAGGGCTCAGAGAGAGACCTGTTCCGGAACAAAGGGCTAAAGCATTATACAGGAACATCAAATGATACAGCAAACAATGGTCTCACCACCATTTTATCAAAAAACACAAAGGTGACTCTCAAAGTTAACACAGAACTTCAATAAAAGCCATGGATTTAACTGTATAGCCCAGTTCAGTGGAGGAAACCTAATGCAAGCACTTTGATAAGTCTGAGAGATGCTCTAGTCACCAGATCAGACTTGGATGATGGTCAGTTCTCCTCAGATAAAACACTCTGCCGTGGTCATCTCTTGGATGTTTGTCCTGATCACCTGACCCCTGCCTCCCAGACCCGCCTCTACCCATGGGATTAGGCCTCTGCCACGGTAGCTGGGTAGTGAGACCAGCGCTCTGGCCATGGAGGACCAGGTCGGGCAGACACCTAACCCAAGATGTACCCATCAGTCATTCTGTCCCCTGACTCTGTGACAGAATGCAAATCTGTCTCTATGGACAAGGACATGTGATGTGGCTGCTGTAGTGGGAAGAGGGGCTGGTGACTAGAGCTACACTGGGCCTGAAGCCAGAGAGAGATGGAGAAGCCAATCTGCAGAGAGAGTCAGATATACATGCAGAAAGCAGCAGAGGTCCCAATGACCTCTCTGAGGTGGAGAGAATCAACAGAGCCTCCTCAGGGCACATCTGCTTTTGAAACCCAGCTGCCTTCCTGCCCTCCAGCTCTGAAAGGCATGCAGTGTCTTTATTCTCCATGTTGACTTATGTGAGCTTAAAATTTCTGTTACTTGCAGCCAAAACAAAATTAGCTAAACAAACCAAAAGCAAGTTTTTTCTGCACATAATTATTATTCCTAAACTTTCCCCATATTCTGAGAATGCTGCACTGTAGATCTTGTAACGATAACAGGAACACATGCCTCCCCCTCTCCATTTCTTATTTGCCCTTCCCCAAGAGACAGTGTTGCCAGAGCTGTCAAAATTGCCATAATTACAAGTGCCAGGTTAAGCAGGCACTCCGTCCCTAGAACAGGGCTTACCTACCAAATTCAGATCAGACCACTAAACAATGGAGTCTCAGGGTTCCATTCTTGGTCACTTTTCACCACCACAGTGAGCTCTCCCACCCTTAAATATGATTTACATGCTACCAGCTCCTAAATGTTTATCTAAAACCAGCTTTCTCTTCTGAACTCCAGACGTAAGCATCTAACATCTTCACTTGAATGTTTAATAGGTATCTCAAATTTAACCTGTCCAAAACTGAGTTTGTGCTGTGGCATTGAATATCTGCTCCTCTCAGTCTTCCTCACTCTTGACTCCTCTCTTCCTTGCACTCTCCACAGCTAAGCTGTCAGCAAATCCTGACTCTGTGGTCACAGTGTATCTAGGATGCTCTGCTACCATCTTTGTCTAAGGCTTCATCACTTCTTGCCTGGATTATTCCAACAGCCTCCCAATTGGGCTCCCTGTTTCCACCCCAGTCCCCCTTCAGACACTGCTCAACACTACCTGCATGAGCCTGTGAAATGTAAATTAAATCATGTCACTCCTGCACCAAACTCTTGCTGAAGAAAAGCCAAAATCACTACCACTTGCCTATAAAGCCCTCTGTTATCTGGGTCCCAATGCCCTGACCTCACCTCCCCTTATTCATTGCACCTTGGTCACAGTGGCCTTCTTGCTGTACTTGGAACATGACAGGCAAGCTCCTTTGCCCAAGACAGAGCCTTTGCCTTCACTTTTCCCTCTACCTGGAATGTTCTTTCCCTCATTATCCACAGAGCTTGCTCTCCCCGGTCTTATATGTTTACTCAGTAAGACATTCCCCACCAATCCCTGACATTTTCTATCCCCCCTTCCCTGCTTCCATTGATTTTCTTCCTTGACGACTTACTACATTATGCCATTAACATATTATAATGCCGGGAGAACGGTGTTCCCAGCCCAGGGTAAATCCCCTACAAAACCAATGAAACCAAAATAAGACAAGGGAAAGGGTAGGTTGAGAGAAACTGTTTTTATTGCTCACAGCTTACTCCAATTCACTAGCTAGACACGGCCCCATCTGTCTCCTCCAGCCACCACTCACCTCATGCTGTGTGGCCACAGCCCACCCTCTACCTTCTGCCTACCCCTTGTGGGAGGAACTCCATTGGCAGGTCCTTGTTGACTGGCAGACACTGGGAGTGTACCAGGACTGGAGGGAGGAGAGAATGTCCATTTTTTCCCCACCACTTGCTGCTACATCAACAGGAGGCTCTGCAGTGGTAAACACATATTGATATGGAAATAAACTAAGGCTGGGCGGGAGATTCTGGAAATTCTGTCATTTACTCCACACATATTGTACTTATTTATCTTGTCTTTCAGTCACATCAGAATGTGAACTCTGAGAGCAATAGCAAGTCTGTTTTGTTCACCATAGTATCCCCAACACCTAACAGTGCCCTGCACCTAGTAGGCACATAATATTTGAATGGATTTTAAGAGTTTTCAGCAGAGGATTACCACAGTCAGACTTGTATTTTAGTATAATAACTCTCATGGGGTTAAGACTAGACTGAGGATGCACAGGGCAGAGAGACCATTAAGAAGGTATGGCAGTAATCCAGGGCCACAATGTACAGCCACACAGATTGCGCCCTGCGAAACTCTAGTGAAATGTGAAAAGGTACTTCCTGGAGATACATAGAAGGGCTGCCAGCCCTTGTGGAAACCACACAGGTGATTAGAAGAGGTCAGAGTCTGCCTATGTTTTGAAGTAGAACCCACTATGATTTAACTGACAAATGTAGGATGTGAAAGAAGTTAGAATTAAAGATATTTCGAAGATTTTTGGTGCAGATGTAAAAACTGACATTAGTACAACAACCATCCTATTCACAAGCGCTTGCCACATTTCAAATCAGAGTATACAATCGGGGCATCCTGGTCGTCACCTGGCCCCGCCAAATCCTATCTCCAACTATACTTACCTACTCATTAAACCATTTGCTACATCATTCCTCAAAGCCCTTTCAATTTCTCTGCTTTGCTCATCCTATACCAACTCTGACTTCATCTGACCAAGTCTTAACTGATTCAAATGACACCTCCTCCAAGATACCTTTCCTGATTCCCCTAAACCAAATCAATCTCTCACCCACAATTGTATTTCACCCCTTCCTTCTGTGCCTTTGTAATACCACTTACGTAGGAAGGTAGTATGAGGTATTTCTGTTTATAACCATTCACAGCCCCCACCTAATCACGAAGCGCCATCTGGACTGTGAGCGCCCTACAAATAGGACCCACTTGCTGTATTACCGTATTCTGGCTCCTCAAAAATACCTACTCTGAGGTCTCATGGGAAGCAGACAAACATTTTATACATGCCTATTGCGAGAATATGAAAGCTATGCCAATTTCAAAGGTCAGCTTCCTCGCCCGCTGGGCATATATGTCCTGAGCGAGCCGGGGTTCCAAAGCTCTGGTTTCAGAAAGCAAGACATCTTTCTGCGTCATAAAAGATCCCCGCACTCGGCAGGAGACCCTCCGTAAGGAAATATGTGCCCCCGCAACGACGCTCGGGGTTACACGTGACTCTACGTCAGCTGACTAGGGCAGCCTTTGGCTGACGGGTTGGAAAAAACCGCGCAAAGCTCCACGTCGCCAGAACCGCTCTCACCTCCCCCAACGCGCAGGGCTCGGCCGCCTACCCATTGCCCCCACGCGGGCGGAGCGCAGAAGCCCGAGACGCGCAGCCGCTGCAACGCTCAGCGCCGTGGGCAACGCAGCCAATCGCAGGTCCCTTCCGGCCAGCCCGAGGCTGGGAGCCGAGGGCTCGACCCGAGCCGAGCTCCCATTGGCGGAGAAGGCACTGCCCACCCACAACCCCGCTTCTCGCTCCAGAGTGATGCAGACGCTCCGAACGTTGCGGGGCGTGGTACCTTCGACACGGCATCCGCAGTCTAACCCCTGCGGCGCCTCCACCTTGCTTGGTCCTCTTCCCCAAGCCCTGCCGCCCATCCGGTCCTCCAGCTAACTGCCGGCTCAGCTCATGCTCCAGGGCCTGAGTCGGCGGCCTGACCGTTGTCCGGGCACCCTCCCCAGGCTGCCGCAAAAGAGGAAGGACTCCCCAAGTCCCCAAGAACAGAGCCTCATGGAGGACAAAGGAGGAGGGCGAGGGATGCGGAACAGAACTGGGAAGAATAGGTGAAGAAGGGAGCAGTGCCCAGAGCCCGGGGCTGGAAGGAAGGGCTGCTGGCCTCGGTCCTGTCTCGGCCTCTGACTACGATGTGACCTTGGGCTGGTTCCTTCCCTTCTTGCGGGCCGACGTTGTCTACTGTTAATTGAGGCGGCAGGGAAAGACGAGTTTCAAGGGTTTCCCCCTGAGAGCTTCGGGGCTTCGTGTTCAACATGGACCTCCTGCCGAAAAAATTATTCCGAATAATAAAACCCTGGCGGGGCTCCCAGAGCACGGACTATAAATCCGGGAGGACTGTGGCCGAGGACCTCCTGGCATTGATATGGGTCTGGGCGGGATCGATCTATCTTCCCCTACCCTTACTCAGGACTTGGCTGCAGGGCCAGGCCTACAGAACTGGGTGCCGCTTCCGCAGCAAGAGACCCGGCTAAGGGGCCGCGCAAGGTCATGCCAAACTGAGTAGAGGGCCCGGCGCACCCCACCCAAGCGTCAGAGATGCGGACCCCTCCTCTTACCCCAAACCAAATGGTGTGTTCGTCCTCACCTAGCGCTTGGCCGGTACTGCGCTCCTGGTTTGGACCACCGAGGGAGGTGCAGCCGTGGTTTCCCTCTAGAAGCCACTCTACTAACTACAACTGCCGCCGCTTCCAGGCCCAGCTACCGGGCTGGGCCTCCACACCTGGGGTGCGCGCTGTAGGGCGGCGCTGGGCGGAGCCCGAGGTTGGCGCGCAGGGGCGGGAAGTGCTCTCGCACCTCCTCCTCGGCCTTCTGGAGTCGCGCCTGGCCCTCCTCCGCAGCGGGTACCCCCAGTTGCTAGGCACCCAGCCCGGTGTTAACCGTCTGCAATCAGTCCAACTCGGCCCTAAACCTAGCGCAGACCTCCACCGCCACCCCCTTTTCGGAGCTGGCATGGAAAGATTTCAGCTCCGGGGGTGGTGAGCTGGGAGGAGAATGTGCCACTCCAGCAAGTATTAAAGGCTGAAGCTGTGTCGTTCTTCTTTATTCCTAGCTCCTGGCACAAAAAGCCTTGAAGAATTGGAGAATCATGGAGGTAGAATGCACTTGATTCTCTCTGACCAATCCACAGACTCAAGCCAGAGTACTTGCTTTAGTGCTGCTTCACTCTATACATCATGCCATAGCTGTAACCTAAATCTTTATATTGGGTCATACACATTACTAGATAGTTAATTACAGGAAAAATTAAAATTTCCACCTAGGAAAACCATAGATCCTAACATTGCCCTGAGAATTAAATGGAAATGTAATTCTACTCTGGAAGACAGGGAAGGGACTTGTGGCCAGCTCCACACCTTCCCAGCCTATTTACTCCAGCTTAGCTGTGGCGACCAGCGGCATTCAGGTGTTACCTGGCAGTACCTTGCCTCAGCTGCACTTGGTATCTTCCTGCCTTGTGGCTTCTCTGTCACTGCAGCCTGGAACCCCTGCAGGAACCTGCTGACCATTCTCACAAAGGCATACAACTGGGAGTGCACGGGAACTAACACCTCGTGTAACTATGTCCAAGGAATGGTAGGTGGCGAAGAAATACTCCGCTCTTCTGTTCTGGTGGGCAGTTCTGAGGTACAACTAAGATGATAGAGCCCCGGTTGCCCATACTTGTGCCCAAACTTGATCAGTTTAATAATGCGCCCTTGGATTGCCTTTCTCTTTCCTCCTTTGCCTGCTTGACTCATCCCAGTCCTCCACTCCTGCTCTTTGGGATTCATCTCCAAAATACACTGCCTGTACACAAGTTCTTGCGCAGAGTCTGGTTTTGGAGGGAACCCAGGCTAAGCCAGTGGTTAATCCAAAAGAGGCAACTTAGTCCACCTCTCAGAGCCATTCTCAGCAGATCCTTCCCAAGACTGCTGATAAGGAATAGGTGGGCTCTGTCTGAGCTTTTGCTTCTTTCATTTCGCAGTTGCCCTGCCCTCTAGGGCATCACTAATAAGCTTTTAGAAACAGGAAGTATCACAGACACCCAAGACATAGGGCCAGTTGAAGGGCTGGATCTAGGTGGGAGTGCGTCAAAGCCATTCTCAGCCCCACCTTAAACCTTTCCCCTCTTTCCAAGGTCCTGGCGGCTGACTGAAAACAGAGGAACTCTCAGCTCTGTAGTTGAACATGGAAGTAGAGACGGTGTGATGCCCAGGTCACTCCCAACACAGCATGTGCCAAGATTCTGTCTCTTCCCTGCCCTCTCCTTCCTCCCACCACCCTGTAAAAGCAGTTCTTCTGCCCAGATACATGGTCTCAGGCCAAAGTCTTCAGCACCTAGCATCATATTTCAACACCAAGAGGTTGCATTGCAATTATCAAGCTAGGTTTGGGAAGGAAACAGCCCTTAGTCCCTGCCTTTGAGGAAGGAAATGAGACATGTACATAAGCTAAATGAATCATTAGAATCCTGTAAGTCTTCTAAAAAGGGACATCTAAGTGTAGTGGGAGTTCTGGTAGGGCTACAGGTCAGGCTCTGTAGGAGAAGTAGCATCCTAAAAGATTATCAGTTGGAAGGAAGCACCCCAAAAGATCTTCATGCCCAGAGTCCCAGTGTTTGCTCCTGTCCCTGTATCTGCTCCTGACTGCCTTCTAGCTCATCCTTCTTGAATCCCAGCTCAAGTTAATCCCTCATCTTTGTAGGCCCCAGCCCTCAAGGTTGTTTGATCTAACCTTGTCCCAACTTTGAATGCCCCTGGTCTTCTCTGCTCTCGGCATTAAGTGTTGGATGCACGTTAAATCCTGCCCATAGCCAGCTGCCTTGAAGCCCTCCAGGGGTCTGCATGGACAGTGCCCTGTGCTGAGTCCTCCTGGGGGATAGAGAATACCACCAGTTACTATCCCAAACTGCTACTATGAAGTAGCTTTTTCTATAATTGACGGAAAGAAAAAGCCCAATGTACTACTATAAAACAAAGCTGTGGTACTCAGAATCTAATGCACTGAAAAGAGCCCTTTATCCCAATGTGATTGTAATACTGAATTCTGCCAATGAAGGAGAACTGGAAGCCCAAACTTTTCCCTGCAGTGAATGATTAGGTAAAACAAGTGTTTGGGCCTTACAGGGGAAGAGAGGTGCATCAGGCACCCCCATCCCCACCCCTTCTGTCTCTTGCCTGTAATGTATTTAATTAAGATGACCATTTAAGCAACAGAGCTTGGGGTTGGGAAATAGTTTGGAAATTTAAGCAAAGTTCTATTGAGGCCATGGGATCTTTGGAAAGGGAAAAGTATGAGGAGATTAAAGAACAACTGTAACCCTACTTCTGCTTATCCACCCTCAGCTGCAGCAACACATCGCACTCCTTCCCTCTTTCTTCAGTTTACATCAATTCAGCGCTTATATCCCAGGTATTGTGCTGTGTTCTTGGAATGCAGTGATAACCCAGTGTGGGATCCTTGTCTTCAATATGACAGCCTATCAGTTAAGGCCAGATCGCTGTTTCTCCAGCAGTGCCAGTGCCTTGTGTGAATTATTGTACTTGGTCTCTGCAAAAATTCAAAAACTCACTTGAGATTGTCCCCATTTTGCATCTGAGGAAGTCAAGGCCTAGAGAGATCAAATAATTGCCCACAGCAGCACAGCTAGGAAGTGAGAGACAGATTCCACACAAGTCTGTCCCACTCCAAAGACTTTCTTTCCAAACAGTACCAACTGTCCCAAAGTTCTTGCCTTGAAAGAAAGGATAAAAATCCCACTTTATAAGGCTATTTAGAGTACAGAATTTTTTTGTAACCAGTTGGGCATTGTTTCTGTGAGTAATCCACCAGAGGCTGGAATCGTTTTGTTACATGGAAGTTTCTTTCAATGAGTACTATTCAGATGCCCTCAACTAGGAAAAGTAATTATAGGTTCTAATTGATCATACCAACTTTGAAAGACAAAAATATGGGACACTCAATGCTTAAATCTGATTTATTTCTGAACTTTGAAATCTCTTTTTCCAAAGAATATTTAATGCTGCAATAAACTTTAAAAATCTGGATACAAGACCATATTTTTATTTTGATTAATATATTTTCTGTTTTTTTACCCATGAATGTGTGTTATTTATATCTTCTGCTTAATGGTACAAAAGGCAGAACCTACTATTTTAAGAGAGAAATCAAATTGCAAAGCTGCTGGCTCCTGGGGTTGCCAGCACCTCTTTCCCAAGGCCTATGTGCATCTCTCCCCCACCTCCCCACACACTAGGCTCTTGCAAAAACCTGAAGGTTGTCCTTCTGCTGATAGTTGTTCTCCCATGCAGCATTCTGTCACCTTAGCTGGCCAGCAAGGCTACCTCAGCACTGTCAGTGCAGGATCCTCTCCAGGCGAATTACAAGCCTGATATACCTGAATCCTCTTAAAGCTCAGTTAATCGGTATAATATACACCCCAGAAGCCTCTTCACAGCTTTATGTGTATTACTTCAATGCTTGCCTTTAGCTGGAAAGGGAAATTCTCACACTTGTATGATAAGCAAAACCAGCTAATGATAAAATATAATATCCAGAGTTCTGGATGTTTGTGCATTTGTCATCAAAGAGGCAAAGTTCAGCTGCATAACTGTTTGTTTTAAGCTTAAAATGTCTGTGAGTTTGGCACTCTTGACAAGCACAGGGTTAAGGATAGATACCACTGCTTAGGACACAGAAGAAAAAATGATGCCAAAGGGCAGCACTAGCTGACTGCATCCTGAGCTCCCCTGCCAGGTATGTGTAGGCATAAAGGATCACAGGAATGGGCCTGAACAGAATGAGAAATATCCAGGGAGTGCCCTGAGTATGACCTAGAATCAGGACCTGAGAAAGACTTCAAGGTGGCCAAATGACTTTGGACAGGGTCAGCTGCAAGTGGGGCCAAAACAAACCCCTTGAACATCACAATGGAGGGAAGGGAGAGTACATCTGGAACACCCTTTAAGGGCATGTTTTGCCAATGGGTTTCAGCCCCAGGCAAGTTCACTATGGATTCAGTGAGACTGAGGAATGACAATGGAACATTCTTGGGGTGAAAGGGTTTATTACCCCAGCTTGTTCTCCCGGCGAGAGGTCAAACGAGAGAATTAAGTCTTCATCCAGCAGTCTGCAGGTCTGTGATCCTCCTTCATCTCTGCCTCCACCAGAGCCCTGGACAGAGCTCTTTATATAGTGACTCAGTCAATAATAGCTAATTGCCTAGGGTGTGGAAGCAGTAGCCTAGCAGCAGGCCAATTACATCATCAAGTAGATTAGGATCAGGTGAGGGTCCTGGCCATAGGAACCTTCACTTCATCCACAGGGAATCTCATAGTATTACCATGCCCTATGATTGACATCAATGGAAAATTATAACAACCAGTTCAGGAAGGACTGCTGATGGCCTAGATCCTTCATCAGTGAAGATTCAGGTCACCCCACCAGGTGAAATACCATGAGCAGCTGAAGACAAAGGGAATGTGGAACGGTGTCTTGCCAATGGGTTTCAGCCCCAGGCAAGTTCACTATGAATTCAATGAAACCAAAGAATAACAATGGAATGTTCTTGGGGTGAAATGGTTCATACCCAACTCTATTCCCACAGAGGCAGGTCAATCACTAAAATCCCGTTCACTCAGGGCAAGTCTGCATGCAGCAAGCTGATCTTTGCCTGTGGCCCTCTCTACCCCCCCAACAGCCGTCTCAGTCTCTGTTCTCAGCACTGCCACCACTCCAGCCTCTGCTCTCCTGCAGCTGTGCCACAGTGTTGCCATGCAGAGCACTGGGCAGAGCTCTTTATAGAGTCAATAACAGTGTATTGCCCACACATGTGTAGTGAGCTAGCTGACCAGGGCCAGGTGAGAATCCTGACCAAAGGAACCTTCACTTTACCCACAAACGGGCAGTGGAAAAATGTAATTATAAATACCAGCCACAGCCACAACCCTGTGAGCAGTTACAGAAACAAGGAGTGTAATTGTCATGAGTCTTTTTTGTTATGAATGTGTATGTGTGTGTAATATCTCTGTTTTCTTTCCTCTTACCTCCGTATCATGTAACATAAGACATCTTGACTTTATTTCATATATATTATAGTACTGTTAACTTTACATCATAGTATTTAAATAACAGAATATCAAGAAAAAGAGTAAACATCACCCAAAGATGTTGCATCCTTTTCAGAGCAAAGCATTGGGGTTAGTACATTTTTGGTTGTATACTGGATGCTGTATCATGCTAGGTGGAATTATGACCTTGTTATTGTCTTTATTTGGAGATTAAGTATGGTTAAGGATATGTCTATGGGAGCCAAGTTAACAAGGAGTGGACTGTGATGGTTAATTTTATATGTCAACTTGGCTAGGCCACAGGGTACAGATACTTTGTCAAACATTATTCTGAATGTTTCTGTGGAGGTGTTTTTGGATGAGATTAATATTTAAATCAGTGGATTTAGAGTAAAGCAGATTGCCCTGCATAATGTGGGTGGGCCTCATCCAACCAATTAAAGGCCTTAACAGAAAAAGACTGACCTCCCCAGGAGAAGGAATTCTACCAGCAGACCACCTTTGGAATTAAACTGCAACTCCTCCCTGGTCTCCACCCTGCCAGCCTACCCTGCAGGGTTTGGACTTGCCAAGCCTCTACAGCTGTGTGAGCCAACTTCTTAAAATAAATAAATAAATAAATAAATCTCCCTCTCCCCACCCCCTCTCTCCCCCACTCTCTTGTCTCTCTCACTGTCATTCTTTCTCTTTCTTTCTGTGTGTGTGTGTGTGTGTATGTGTGTCTCTGTCTTCATCCATACACATCCTGATGACTCTGTTCCTTAGGACAACCCTTATACACCACTCAAGAGTGGTCTGCTTTCCTGATTGGACCCTGATACAATATTGAAATAGATCCCACTACTCTGGAATTGGTCCCTCTTTCTGAATGGGACGGTGGGACCCAACAAGAGTACGGAGGGCCTGTACCCAGGATCCTGGGGCACAAGTCAAAGTCAGGAGGGTTTGGTCCCAGGCCAAGCAGGGACATGAGAATGCTTTGTTTTCACTCTCTCAATCCCCTGAGGTCTCTGTGTCACTGCTCTCCAGGGGCTCACAGCTCAGAGAAGGGTACAGACACGTCTGAGGCTTATTCCATGACAAGGTAGCCTGACCAGATGATATAACCAGCAAGACCGTGAGGCTTTGGGAGGATGGAAAAGGGAGCTGCTCCTTCAGGTTGGGGCCGAGGACCAGGCCTCATAGAGGAGGTGGCTGCCTTGGACCTTGGATTCGAAGATAGGATATTTTTTCTTCAAATTTTTATTTTGAAAAAGTTTAAATTTAAAACATGAGTATAATGAATACCCATACAGTACAGCCATCTCTCAATTTACCAATTGTTAACAGTTTGTCACATTTGCTTTCTTTTTCTCTCTCTATATATCCACACACCTGACTCATTCATTTGCAAGTATGTTGCAGACATCAGAACCCACCACTCCCAAATATTTCAGCATGTATCTCAAAAGAATAACGCAATTCTCCTACTTAACCATGATACTATTGTCACATTGAAGAAATTTAACATTAATAACAATAATATGATCTAATTAATCTATATACAAGTTCTTTCCATTGTCACAGTAATGACTCTTATAGTTTTATAGTTTCCCTCAATCAAGATTCCAATTAAGGATCATAACTTACAATTTGTCATCATGTCTCCTGAGTTTCCTTTAATCTAGAATAATACTCTGCCTTCTTTTTTCTGTGGGGAGAGTCTTTCATGACACTGAGTTTGGTGAGTCCAGGCTAGTTCTTTTGTAAAACGTCCCCAGTTCTGGATTTGTCTGATCATTTCTTCATGATTGGTTCCAGGCTAAACACATCTGGAAGGAATACTACATAGGTTATATTTAGAATATGGACAGGCTGAGATATGAAGGGTACACCAGACATAGGGCACAACAAAAATTATGTCCCTTAGGAGTGAAAAAGCCCAGCATGTGTGGGAATCGCTGTGATCCCAGGGAGCTGCACTGCGGCACCAGGCATGTGGGAAGAGGGCAGGAGAAGGGTGAGTGGTGGGACACAAGGATTGCCAGGGAAGTCATGTTCTTGTTCATTGGCCTTTTTCACAGGACATTGGGGAATCATAGCCTCTGGAGGCATATTAGCTTTTCATAAAAGAGCCTCGAAGACCAAAAGACCTTCAAGACCTAAAGGAATGAGACTCAGATGGTGGAGTCTCAACCCCTAGAAGAGATATTTTGAACAATGGGGCCTTCCTAAGAAATCCCCAGAACATAATGTATTATTAACTGGAAAAAAGAGAAAATCTCAATTAAATAAAAAGAAGCATAATTATTTTTAATGTCATTCCTCTTTCTTCCAATATTGTCTACCAGCTCTATCATTACCATTTTCCCCAGAGATGTTTCCTTCAGCCCCTCACATCCTTTCCCCTTCCTTCTCTCTCCTTCCAAAGCCAAAAAGCTGGGATTCCCCCAGAAGTCTCCCCTTCACCCCTCACATCCAGCCTGCCTGGCCCAGCCCTCTGTGGCTGAGGTTGCTGGAGAGGGTGGGGGTAAGCAAGGACCAGGTCACCAGGCACTGGCTGGCAGGACTGCCCTCTAGGGCAGCTCCAGTTGGGGGCCTTGGGATACGCCCAAAGGCAGACTGCATGGAAGGCCCTGACTCCTGAGGGGGATGCAGGTTGTAAACAGGAAGTAAGCTCTGGCTCAAGTCAGTGCCCATATTGGAAGGAGGTGCTTGTAGAAATCAATAGAGTCTAAAGAGATGAGGCTAAGGAATGGCTGGGGAGGGGTGGAGGGGGGTGGTGCTGGGAAGCATATCTCTTGAATTTCATGGTGTCTGTAGTGTCCTTGGGATGGCAGGTTCACTAGGTGATGATAGGTGTGTTCTTAAGGTCACACAACTACCCCAGCAACATGACTTTTTTTAGAGGACCCCAGACAGCTAGGGAATCTCTGGGCTATCCTAGTACAATATTTTCTTTTTGCAGGAGACAACCTGAGGCAGACAAAGGGTTTCTGGAACCTCTCCTTGCCTCTTCATCCCTCCCATTTCACCAGGTTCAGCAGCCAGCCTGCAATGCAGGAGGATTTCGGCTTACCTGTCCCAGCATTCTATTTCCTCTCTCCAATTACTGGGTCAGGTCTGGGGTAGTGGAGGACAGAAGGCCATATTGGGGTCCTGGTGGATGAAGGAAACTAGAGAAGAGTCAAGGAAAGCATAGGATGTGAGGTGATGCACAAAGGGGTATGGGGTAAGCTGGAAACAAAAGGCAAGCAGGCTGACCAGCCCAGTCTCCCAGTACTGACCAAATTAGGAGGAGAGGCACATTTTCCTGCATGATGTAAGGCTGCAGCATCCACAACAGTGAAGGCTGAAAGCCAAGCCTGCAGGGATGGTGTGTTCTAGTAAGGCGAGGCTGGCTCAGGGGATGGGTACCACACACACAAAGTAACAGAGCTCCACCCATGGTTGTGAGACTTGTAGCTGGAAGGCAAAGGCCCAGAGTCATGTTTCAAGAGGTGCCAAAGAGAGACACCATATCCAGACACCTCAGTGGTGAGGTTGAAAGGCAAGAAAAAGAAATAAAGCATAAATAAAACTAGTCAAAACTACCATTATTGCAGGTTATTATAATTATTAATCTAAAATATTTAGGATAGTTCATGTAAAAAATATTAAAATAATAGGGGAGCTCAGTAAGTTGGTTGAATTCAAGACAAATATAGGGAGAAAACTAAAAGCTTTCCTATTTAGAAAGTGCAGTGATTTAAAAAATCATAATAATCACAATGCAGCAGAAACTATGAAGTACCTGGACACAACAAGATAATGCAAAGTCCTTAGAAAGAAACAAAACAAAACTATGTCTTTATGAGAGACATGAAAGATGCACTGAAAATGAGGGTACATACTGTTTCCAGGTAGGAAGGATTTTATAAAAGATGGCTATCTCCCCACATTTATCTAGAATTCAATGCAGTTTTGGGAGGGGGGTAAAGAGAACTTTACCAATTGATTCAGAATGAGTAAATATGCAAAATAATGCAGGATAATTTTGAAAAAAATGCATCATAAGATCAAAACACACTACAATGCTAAGGTATTTAGTGAAATCTGGTGCTGATACATGAATAGAAAAAGCACATTAATGGAACAAATAGGCCATCCAGAAACAAAACCACAAATTAATGGAAATTTAAAATACAATGAGTGGCATTTCCAATAAAAAAAATAAGTTACTTAATGATATAGGGACAATTATCTATGTACATACCATGCACAAAAATAAATTCTAGTAAATCAAAAATCTAAAAATTAAACTTAAACTATAAAAATACTAGAAGAAAATGTGAGACTATTTCTATAATCTTGAGGCTGAAAAAGGATTTGCTGACCATAAAATAGTGACCAGGAGACATAAAAGAAAAGACTGAAAGATCAGACAACTCAAAATTTTAAGCTTTTGTACAGGAGAGCTGTCCTTCAAATCATTGGCTGAGAGTAAACATTAATGTAAAATATTAAGCTCAGGAGATAAGTTTGTAAAATATTAAGCTCAGGAGTGGGGAATTCACTCAGAAGCCACATTTCTGGTCTCAAGAACCTGGCAAATACAGCTGTCGGGGCCACAGGCACAGTGACCATAATGAAGCTGAGACACAGAGACCTCAAACATTTGCAACATTTAAGCAAATAAGGACTAGAAATCCACAACATGTGCTCCTACATATGAATAAGAAGAAGATAATCGAATTGAAAAAATATACAGAGCATAGATAAATCACAAAAAACAAAATCAAATGGCTAATAAACATAAGATGCACTCAACTCTGATGATGAATCATAATTTTTAAAATGCAAATCAGAAATAAATACATTTTTGCCAATCACATTAGTGAAAATTAAAACATCAGAGAGAAATGAGGAAGTGGCGCCCTCATACACTGTTGGCAGGAGAGAAAACGGCAATTAAAAAAATAATTTGGCAGCACACATAATATCCATTGACTCGGCAATTTCATTCTGGCTGGGACTCTAGCCTACAAAAATATTAACATATTTCACAAAGATGTATGTACATGGGTATTTGATGCAATATTGTATGTAACACAGAAAGATGAAAATAATCTACTAATGGGATGTTTAAATAATTGTGGTCCACCTACACCAAAACCATTGTCTGCTCAGAATAGCTGCTTTTCTGGATCAGTCTTCCTTGGGTCCTGGCCTTCTCCAACCCCTGAAACATATTTCTTAATAGCACAAGTCTGCCTTCCTAGCCACAACTCATTGACTTATGGTGTTCATTTGATCCACGGCAGGCCAGTTAAAACCCTTCCTTGCAATTCTGGATTTGGAAGTGAGAAAGAGAGCTAGTCTAAAGGTGTAAAATATTAAGCTCAGGAGTGGGGAATTCACTCAGAAGCCACATTTCTGGTCTCAAGAACCTGGCAAATACAGCTGTCAGGGCCACAGGCACAGTGACCATAATGAAGCTGAGACACAGAGAAGACCTCAAACAGGGAAGGAAGAGTAGGGCTAGGGGTCCAGCTGTCCTTCTTTCTCAGGAGTTTCATGAGCCCCCATGTCATTAGCCTTCTGCTCAATTCTCCTTCTTGCTTAAAGTAGTTCAAGTTGGCATTCAGTCTCCTACAAATGCTAACTACTATGATTTCCCATCATGGAACACTGTGCAGCCATGAAAAAGACTGATTTCAATATATGCAGGGACAGGAGAAGGTGTCCAGGATATATAGTAATGTGAAAAAAGGTACAGAACTATGTGTAAACTATGATTCCACTGAAAAAAATTTTAAGAGAACTATTTGTGTAATATACAAAATTACAAATTTTTATTTAGGCATGGAAGAAGATGTACAAAAGATTAAATACTGAACTCCCAATAGTTATTATTTCTAAGGGATTAGGATTGCAGAGGGGGAGAGGAACTGTTGCTTTCTGCTTTATTCCCAAATTGTCTGAATTTTTTATACGAAGAATGTATTGCTTTTTTATGCCTTTAATAAACTTTTTATTTTGGATAATTTCAGATGTACAGAAAAGTTGCAAAGATAGTGTAAAGGATTTCCATATACTCTTCATTCAAATTTCCCTGTTAATATTTTATATAACCATATCTGTCAAAATTTAAAAAACTAACTTTAGCGCATCACTATTAACTAAACTCTAAGCTTTCTTTGGATTTCACTATCCTTTCAGTAACATCCTTTTTCTGTCTCAGGATCTAAGTAAAGACACCATATTGCATTTAGATACCATGTCTCCTAGTTTTCTCTAATCTGTGATAGCTTCTCAGTCTTGCTCTGATTTTTCAGGACCTTGCTAGTTTTAGACAATACAGGTCAGGTATTCTGTGGAATGCCCCTCAGTTTGTGTTTGTCTGATGTCTTTCTCATGACTAAAGTGGGATTTGGGTTTTGGGGGGAGAATACCACAGAGGTGAATTGCCTTTCTCATCATATCAAGGGTATATGTTATCAACATAACTTATCACTGATGGTGTTAACCTTGATCACTTGGTTAAGGAATTGTCTGTCAGGTTTCTACACTGTAAAGTTCCTGTTTCCCCTTTCATATTCCGTTCTTTGGAGGCAAGGCACTAAGTCTAGCCCACGCTTACCGGGAGGGGATTAAGCTCCAAATCCTGGTATATTACTTTTTTAATTAAAAAGACTGCTGAGGGAAAGGGTATTCCCCTACACATTTTTTTTACAGTTGTTCTAATATTTATCCATTAATTCTACAAATATTTATTAAGCCCCTGCTCTGAGGAGTACTAGCCCCTAATCCATACACTGGAGATAGAGCAAAATTCCTACTTTTATGGAACATATGTTCCAGGCCAGTACTGAATGGCAGATTAAAAACCAAACAAACAAAAGCCTATAGGATGCAAGGAGCTAAGATATGGACCAAAAGTGAAGGGGGAGAGTGGGCAGAGCAAGTCCCAACACAGGAGAGTGGAAGTAGGACAGGCAGAGAGAGTGGAGCAATGCCAGAGACATGGTCAATGCCTAGGGCCACTTGTTACGTGTGTTGATGCCAATTCACAAATTTGAACAAATGAATTGGGTGTAGTTGAAGGGACTGAGCCAGCTGGATGGCATATGAGAGGTTTTTATAAGCAGTTTGGGCACATAATAGGCCCATCATAGATATTTGTGAAATAAATAGAATAACTACATTAAGTAGGCACATTAACCCCTGCTCACGTCACTAAAAAATCCACCAATATCTCCTAAGGTAATCAGAGAAGGGAGAATTTCAACATTCAAGGGTGTGGCTGCTCCCCACCACCCCAAATCCTGCCTCCAGGGTTCCCCTCCCCTTGGGTATGGAGGAGGCATTCCCTTTACCTTTCCACCCAGGCACTGGCACTGACCTTTCCCCTAATTCCAGCAGGGGCCAGGGGGGCAGAGCTGTTCCGAAACCAGGTGGTGATGTTTGCCCAGTCTTGGCCAGAGGCTCAGAGCTAACAGAAGGGAACTCCCCAAATGAGGAAACAGGCAGCCCAATTCCTGAGGCAATAGTGATGGGAGTCACCCAAGGGGCTCTACAATGACAGCCAGTGTGAAGGCCTGGGAGACAGCCATTTGATCTTCTGAGATCTCTCCAGGGTTTCTACTCCCTGAGGTTCAGAGGGACAAAAACCAAGGGTTTTTTTTTTTTTTTTTTTTTTTGCTTTTACTCACCACTTCCCCCTCATCCTGAGGGCAGAGAGCCAAGGGGAGCCCTGAAAAATGATGGAGCCCCCCTTCTTTCTGTTCTTTGCTATTAAAGTGCTCTGAGGGACAGGATCTTCAAGGGCAGCCAGCATCAAAATGACAAAGCTGTGAAGATCTCCTACTCTAGAATCTAAGTAGAAATTAGCAATTCAGCAGAGTCAAAGAACCAGCATCCAGTTTCTGCCATCTGGTCCTGTGAGCAATAAACCTCTCTCCCTGAAACTCCACCTCTGAGTACTAACAAGGCGGGCTTGCCTAGCACTGAAGATTGCTTAGAGTTCTGAAGTTCCATCACTTTTATCCAGGGTGATGGCCCCCTGACTCACCGTGAACTTCCCTGCTCTTACTAGTTGTGAAGAGCTGTGATGGGGCCATACAAGCAGGAGACAAAGTAGAGAGCCAGAAATGGGCCAAGCACTTCTTCAAACGGTGGTGCCGAACTTGGGAGAAACTGCAATGAGCCAAACTGGCTGGAGGTGGAGCTCTGCATTTAACTGAGAAAGAATTAAGCCATATGTTGAGTTATGAGTCTAATGAAATATTATTGCCCAACAGTGTATTATTGCCCAACTGAATATTTTAGGTAAATAATGCTCTGTCAAATATCAGTCACCTCTGCCAGCAGTGAGTGACTCACCATGTGTACAATCATAATTGCCTTGCTTCTCATCTAGGAGAAATTAATCTAAGTGTGACAATTTAGTCTGGGCCAAAAACAGTAAGAGAGTCAATCTAAAGGGCTTAAATTAATTAAAATAAGGCTTTGGAAGATGCATATAAAATCTAAGACTGAACAAATGTGTGTACCATGAAGTTGTAAAAAAACTATTCCCTTAATAAAATTACTGTGTAAAAAACACATCATTGTACTTCAATAAAAATTAAAAAAGGAAAAGAATCATTCTGCTCCCAAGTGCTCAATGGCATTTAAAGTAATAGCAGCCTTAATCCTTAGAGGGGGTTTAGAACCTCACTCTTCTGACTGCAGCTTTATCCCTCAAGTCCTCTGGATACTCCAAGCTAAGTTTTAAAGGTCTCTGAGACTCAGGCCAAATGACTGTACTAGAAAGCTAGTGACCTTCTCACAGACCTGGGTCAGCTGGTGATGGATCCTTGGTGGCAGGGACAGTTGGCAGGAAATTAAGGCCTTGGCAGCTCTTTCTGCAAGATGTGCCTGTGCTTTCTGCCACCACCGAGCCACCTGGCCCTGAACCACACAGCCTGTACCACTTACTGCTGACCCTTGGGTGCTCGTGCCCTGCTCATGGCATTTGTGCATTTGTCCCCGGACCTCTTCCTTCACCTCGGGCTTGTGCTCTCTCTTGTCTCCAGGTTCATTCCAAGCCTGCAAGCAGAGCTTAGTCACTTGGACCAACAACACTCGACCTACTGGAAGCCACTGATCTCCCAGAAGGCTCGGATTCCGTGACCACCTGTGTAGGAAAAAGAGACAGACTAAGCAAGAGAGGCAAAGAGAGAGAAGTAAATGAGACAAAACGAGTTGCCTGTTTTTAGTTTCTGATGTCAGTAGGTAAACACTGCCTTTACATTGTGACTCAGCTATTACAGGACTGTATCAATGAGTGCAGACAGTGCAAGGTGGTGTGAAGACAGTTAAAACAACATTGTGTTTCTAATATTTGAATTCAGCAAAGTTGCAGGATACAAAATTAATACATAGATATCCGTTTCATTCCTGTACACTAATGATGAACTAGCAGAGGGAGAGATCAGGAAAACAATTTCACTCACAATTCCTTCAAAAAGAATAAAATACCTAGGAATAAACCTAACCAAGGAAGTGAAAGACCTATACCCTGAAAACTACAAGACACTCATGAGAGAAATTAAAGAAGATACCAATAAATGGAAACACATCCCATGCTCATGGATAGGAAGAATTAATATTGTCAAATGGCCATCCTTCCTAAAGCAATCTAGAGACTCAGTGCAATTCCTATCAAAATACCAACAGCATTCTTCAATGAACTAGAGCAAATCATGCTAAAATTCATATGGAACCACAAAAGACCCTGAATAGCCAAAGCAATTCTGAGAAGGAGGAATAAAGCTGGGGGTATTTTGCTCCCCAACTTCAAGCTCTACTACAAAGCCACAGTAATCAAGACAATTTGGTACTGGCATAAGAACAGAACAGTAGACCAATGGAACAGACTAGAGAGCCCAGATATAAACCCAAACATATATGGTAAACTAATATACAATAAAGGAGCTATGGACATACAATGGGGAAATGACAGCCTTCTCAACAACTGGTGTTGGCCAAACTGGACAGCTACAGGCAAGAGAATGAAACTGGATCATTGTATAACCCCATACACAAAAGTAAACTCTAAATGGATCAAAGACCTGAATGTAAGTCATGAAACCATAAAACTCTTAGAAGACAACATAGTCAAAAATCTCCTGTATATAAACATGAGCAACTTCTTCCTGAACACATCTCCTTGAGCAAGGGAAACAAAAGCAAAAATGAACACATGGGACTACATCAAACTAAAAAGCTTCTGTATGGCAAAGGGCACCATCAACAGAAGAAAAAGGCATCCAACAGTATGGGAGAATATATTTGTAAATGACATATCCAACAAGGGGTTAGCATCCAAAATATATAAAGAACTCAGACTCCTCAACACTCAAAAAGCAAATAACCCAATTAAAAAATGGGCAGAGGATATGAAGAGACAGTTCTCCAAAGAAAAAATTCAGATGGCCAACAGATACATGAAAAGATGCTCCACATCACTAATCATCAGGGAAATGCAAATTAAAACCACAATGAGATATCACCTCACACCACTAAGGATGGCCACCATCCAAAAGACTAAGAACAACAAATGCTGGTGAGGATGCGGAGAAAGGGGAACCCTCCTACACTGCTGGTGGGAATGTAAGCTAATTCAACCATTGTGGAAAGCAATATAGAGGTTCCTCAAAAAACTAAAAATAGAAATACCATTTGACCCGGGAATCCCACTCCTCGGAATTTACCCAAAAAATACAACTTCTCAGATTGAAAAAAACATATCCACCCCTATGTTTATTGCAGCACTCTTTACTATAACCAAGATATGGAAGCAATCTAAGTGTTCTTCAGTAAATGAATGGATAAAGAAGATGTGGTACATATACACAATGGAATACTATTCAGCCATAAGAAAGAAACAAATTGTACCATTTGCAACAACATGGATGGTGCTGGAGGATATTATGCTCAGTGAAATAAGCCTGGCAGAGAAAGACAAGTGCCAAATGATTTCCCTCATTTGTGGAGTATAACAACAAAGGAAAACTGAAGGAACAAAACAACAGTAGACTCACAGACTCCAAGAAGGGGCTAGCGATTACCAGAGGGGAGGGTTGTGGGATAGTGGGTGGGATGGAGGGAGAAAGGGATTGAGGCGTATTATGTTTAGAACACATGGTGTGAGGGTTCATGGGGAAAACAGTGTAGCACAGAGAAGGCAAATAGTGAATCTGTGGCATCTTACTATACTGATGGACAGTGACTGCAATGGGGTATGGGTAGGTACTTGGTAATATAGGTAAATGTAGTAACCACATTGTTTTTTCATGTGAAACCTTCGTAAGAGTGTATATCAATAATACCTTAATAAAATAAATAAATAAATAAATAGAAAGGCAACCATACCAAAAAAAAAAAAAAGTTATTGCCAAACCCAGCATCACCTAGATTTTCTCCTACATTATCTTCTCGAAGTTGTATAGTTTTATATTTTACTTTTAAGTCTATCATCCATTTTGAGTTCTTATGAAAAGTGTAAGATCTGTGTCAAAATTCTTTTTTTTTTTTTTTTTTGCATGTGACTGTCCAGTTACTCCAGCACTGGACTACCTCTGAAGAGACTGTCCTTTCTCCATCCAACTGCCATTGCTCCTTTGTCAAAAATCAGTTGACTGTATTTGGGTGGGTCATTTCTCTGTTTTTTATTGGGTCACTTGTTTTTACTTTTTTTTCCCCAGTTTTACTGAGGTATGATTGATAAATATTGTATATATTTAGTTTGTACAACATATTTTTTTAAGTTGCACAACATGATAATTTCATGTATGTATACACTGTGAAATCATTACCATAATCAATTTAATTAACACGTCCATCACCTCACATAGTTACCCTTTTGTGCCTGTGGTAAGAACACTTAAGATCTATTCTTTAAGCAAATATCAAGTATACAATACAGTATTATTAACGGTAGTCACCATGCTGTTTATTAAATCCCCAGAACTCATTCATCTTATAACTGGACGTTTGTACCCTTTGACCAGCATCTCTCACTTCCTCCAACCTCCAGCCCATGGCAACCACCATTCTTCTCTCTGGTTCTATTAATTCAACTTTTTTAGAACCCACGTATAAATGAGATCATACAGTATTTATCTTTTTGTGTTTGGCTTATTTCACTTAGTGTACTGTTCTCCAGGTTCATTTGTGTTGTCAGAAATGGCAGGATTTCCTTTTTGTTTATGTCTGAATATATTCCACTCTGTATATGTACCACATCTTTATCCATTTATCCATCAGTGGACACTTAAGTTGTTTCCATATCTTGGCTACTGTAAATAACGCTGTGATGAACACAGGAATGCAGAGAGCCCTTTGAGGTATTGATTTCATTTCCTTTGGGTATTTAAAACCCAACAATGGATTTGCTGGATTGCCAAGCAATCTTGAGAAAGAACAAAGTTGGAAGCATCAAACTTCCGATTTCAAACTATATTTCAAAGCTATAGTAATCAAAATGATGTAGTATTGGCATAAAAACAGACACATAGACCAATGGAACAGAATAGAGAGCCCAGAAAAAACCCATCCATATATATGGTCAACTAATCTTTGACAAAGACATCAAGAATACACAATGGGGAGAGGATACTCTCTTAAGTACATGATATTGGGAAAAACAGATATCCACATGCAAAAGAATGAAATTGGACCCTTATCTTACACCATACACAAAAAGTAACTGATGTGGATTAAAGACTTAAGTGTGGGTCCATTTCTAGGCTCTACATTTTGTTCCATTGATTTATGTGTCTATTCTTTTACCAATACCACATTAGCTTTATAAGTCTTGAGGTTGGGTAGTGTCCATCCTCCAACTTTGTTCTTTAATATTGTATTGGCTGTTGTGAGTATGGGTAGGATTTTGATGTGTATAAATGGAGGTGAGAGCAGTCAGGAGAGGAAACTGAGCAAAGTTGAAATCAAGGAAATAGAGGAAAAGGACAATGCATTTGAAGACCAATGAGTAGTTCCAGCTGCCTGTACCCTTGTTTTAGAAATGTAGTATGACTATGTTTTCTAGAAAGTGGAGGCTTCAGAGCTCAAATAGAATTGTTCTTTTCCACAGGGATTGTGGAAGGGAGAGGAAAAAATGAGGGAGACCCTAGAAGCTTGTGACCTGGCTGTCAAGGGCATTTTGCCAGCTACAGAGGTTGGGAGCTCAGATTTAATATCATGAGTTTTTGTTGATTATAATAGCTGTTGTCAGCCTATTATAAGGACAGATGGCGAGCACTCACAGGGTTTTCCTGCTATGGGAGTCAGTGATATTTTGGGGAAGGCACTGATATGGAGTGAGAAGACCCAAGTTCTAGCTCGGGCTCTGCCATTTATGTGGTACGGCTCACTTCCCCCTCCGGGTCTTAGCTCCCTCTTCTCCACAGTTGGGTAATAATAGATGCCCTCTCAGCCTCCCAGAAAAGATATTACAAGAAGTAATTAGATGATGTGTATGCAAGCACTCTGAACTATGAAGCACTGCACAGGTGTGTATGATTACACAGTGAAGGCAGGCATCTGTGAAGGAAAGGTACTGTCAGGAATGCAGCACATAGCCATCATGTTTTACTTTTGTTTCCCTTCCCAAGTTGCAGTGCATGCATCTCACCAGTGGGCTTTCATAAACAATTGCAAGCTTCAGCGAGGATGCTCTGTCTACAGCCCAGCCCTGCCCTTCATTTGCCTTTGTGTATTTTAAGTTCTTCGAAGGCAAAGGTGCTGCTATTTTTCTGTATGCCCACAGCGTGTAGCATAGGAAACATCCAGGAAGGACAATGTTGGCTTTTTAAAAATAGAACATACTAAGTCAGACCTAACTTGGTAAGTGTTTAAATGATAAAATTAGCTGACCACAAGCTTACATGACTCAAATGGTTAACATAAATGTGCAACATCTAGCAAAGGAGAAGATGTACAGATTCAATGGCTCAGCCATTCTAGTCACAACATACTCACCCTGGAGAAACTTCCACACACAGTGAGCAAGGAGTCAGGATCAAGAAGTCTTCATTGCAACATTGTCAGTAACAGGGAAAATTGTAAGCAACCTAAATACCCCTCAACACGAGTATGAATAAACACCTTGTAGAAAAATCAGTAGACTGCTAAATAGCATTTAAAATGAATCAATATCTCAAATACTCAAGTTATAGAAAAATACAGTATGTCACAGTTATATGTGGTTTAAAATATGCAAAATAATGCTATCTTCTGATTCATACATTTAACCACATAAAATCGTGCATGGGAAAGATAAACATGGGAAAATTCTTGATAATGTTTTCTCCAGGGTAGAGAAGGGAGTGTAAAAGGGGTAGGGGTCTCAGAGGTAGCTGTACTATCTGAAGAAAATGTGGTTCATTATTAGATTGTCAAAGCAGAGAAGTGGGTTGTTAGGCGATTCTTTTATTCAGTACTTTTTATATACCTAATATACTTCACAATTTGAAAAGCCCTTTGTCAACAAGGAGGAGAAAGCTTTAAGTGAAGTTCAGTCTGCATTAATAAAAGAAAAGCAGTGTGCCCAGGTAAACAGCCATCAGTTTCAATTCTGCCACCAGAATTGAAACCAGAATGCAGGGTTGGAGGGGGGATGCTGAAGGGCCCAGGAACCAGGTCATGTGAGGAGAGTTAAGGAACAGGAAATATCTCACTTGGAAGAGAAAGGATTCAAAGGGGCACAGGACTACAGCCTCTCTAGTGGGGCAGGAAAAGTAGACGTCCTCCGTGTGATCCTGCATAAGGAAGTGGGGTAAAGCTGGGAGGGAAAAGGCAGATTGGACTCACCCTCAGAGTCATAGCTGGCGGACACTGTCCCCTGCTGCTTTGCTTTGTGGGCAAAGGGTGAAGTCTGAGCGCCTTGCCCCTCAGTGATGAGGCAAAAGAGCTGATTACAGCTCTGGGCTGTGCAGGGGGTATTCTTGCTCTATGTCAGAGGTTGGCTGCTTAACCTATGAGATCCTTTCTAATACTGAGATCCTTACAAATTCAGTTACTACAGACTATAGTTGTAAAACTATTAATACAGCGTTTATTTTTTAGTGTTGATATCCCAAAAGGTAACAATAATAACTGTTACTCTATCATCCTTTATCATATCTTCTGGGGGTCTCTGTTCTTTTGTTCTCTTTCCCTCTGTTTTTCCCTGAGCGTCTGTGTTGCTGGCAGTTTTTCCCCATATTTGTAGGACTCTCTGCATCTCTTCTGTCTTTGTCTTTGCTTTCTGGTTCTCTCTCATTTTCTTTCTGCTTCCCCCTCCTCGCTCATCAACACTTCAACTCCTTCTACCTTATCTCTTATTTTCAAGAACCATGATTTCATTTGTTATTTTATTGGAGTATAATTTACATATAATAAAAGTCACTCATTTTAAGGGTACAGTGCAGTGAGTTTTGACAAATGTGTTCCTTCAGGAAGCCACACCAAGACAGAGCATTTCTATCACAGGGTGACATTCTCCCTAGTGCCCTTTACAGCTGTCCCCTGCCTCATCCTCTGGCACCTGGTGACCACTGATTTGCTTTCTGTCACTGTTGTTTTGCCTTTCAAGAATGTCATATAGATGTAATGATACAATATGTAGTCTTTTGTGTATGGTTTCTTTCACTTAGCGTAATGCTTTGCTGATTCATTGTTCTTGAACGCTTCTATAGTTTGCTCCTTTTTGTTAACTGAGTATTCCACTGTATGGATTTACTCACAGTTTGTGATAGTCACTACATAGATATTCATTACTTCACCTGGATTGGATGGATATTAAGCGTGTTTCCAGTTTAGGTCAATAAAAGTAAGGCTGCATGAACATTCACATAGCAGGTCTTTATGTGGATATATGTTTTTATTTCTCTTGGGTAAATACCTGGGAGTGAATTGCTGGGTCATATGGTATGTGTGTGTGTTTAACTTTATGAGAAACTGTCAGATGCCTTCCAAAGTGCCTGTACTATTTTGCATTCCCACCAGCAAAGTCTGAGGGATCCCTTTGCTCTAAATCTTCACTAACACTTGGTCTGGTCGGTCTTTTTCATCTGAACCATTCTAGTGGGTATGTAGTGATGATCTCACTGCATTTTTAATTTGTATTTTCCTTGTGACTAATGATATTGAGCATTTTTTCATGTACTTATTGGCCATTCATATAACTTCTTGGATGAAGAGTCTGCTCAAATCTTTTGCCCACTATTTTGAGTTGTTTGTCTTCTCATTACTAAATTGTAAGAGTTCTTTATGTATTTAGCATATGAGACTTTCATCATATATGTTTGCCAATATTTACTTTCCAGTGTGTGGCTTATCTTTTTATTTTCTTAACAGTGTCTTTTGAAGATCAAATACTGATGAAGTTCAATTTGTAATTTCTCTTTTATAGTTTATGATTTTTTGTGTCCTAAGAAAAATTTACCTAGCCCAAGTTCACAAAGATTTTGGCCCATGTTTTCTTCTGGAATTTTTAGAATTTTAGCTTTTGTGACTAGGTCTGTGACTCATTTCAAATGAATTTTTATGTATGTTGTGAGATATGAGTGGAGTTTTATTTTTTTTTCCAAGTGTATATCCAATTATACTAGCATTATTTGTTTAAAAGACTATTCTTTCCCCCATTGTATTAACTTAGTGCCTTAGTCAAAAATCAATTGACCATATATGCATGGATCTATTTCAGGACTCCATTTTTTCTTTGATCTATGTGTTTATCCTTTATACTACTACATACTGTCCTGATTAGTGTGGCCTTATAGTAAATCTTGAAGTCAGGTAGAATAAGTTCTCCAACTTTTCAAAGCTGTTTTATTATTCTCAGTTCTTTGAAATTCCATACAAAATTTTTAATTAGCTTATCATTTTGACAAAAACAGCTAAATCTGTTGGGATTTTGATTATTGAGATTTGTTGAATCTATAGATCAATATGGGAAGAACTGACATTTAAATGATGTTGAGTCTTTTGATTATTGTTAGTGTGATAAATTTTTTCCTAGCCTTCTAGATTTAGCTCATCTATGTCTTTATATTTGAAGCTAGTTTATATATGTAGCAAATTGGTGGGTCTTACTTTTAAATACACTCCAACAACCTTTGCATTTTAATTGGAGTGTTTAGACTACTTACATTTAATATACTTTTCAATATAATAAGCCAATAAAGTGGATTCATAAATACTCAGTCTAAAGGAAAATGGGAAAAGGAGAAAAACAACAGCAAAGAACAGATGGGATAAGAATAAAAAAAATAGTAAGTTGTTATATTTTTAATCTACATTTAAAAAAATATCAATATTATCACTAGGTAAATAATTTTTGGCAAAGAGGTTTATTATAGTACTTTGAAGACACCACTTCATTGTTTCTGGTCAGCATAGTTCCTAATGAAAAAAAGTATATTGTCATTTTTATCTTTGTTGCTCTGTATTTGTTGTTTCCATCTTTTTTCTGATTTCCTTTAAGATTTTCTCTATATTTTTAATTTTCAGCAGTTTGAGTATGATGTGCCTGTTAAGAGTGTTTTTCTTTGTGTTAATCTTTCTTTGGGATTTCTCAGCTTATTGACTATGTGGTTGGTTCTTTGTTTTGTCTTTCATTTACTTAGGAAAATTCTCAGCTATTATTTTTTCAAATGCTTCTTCTGCCCAATATTGTCTACTTTGTCTTCTTTTGAGGCTCCAGTGACATATATGTTAGACCATTTGGTATTGTCCCAGAGTTCTTTGATGTATGTTTCGCATTTTTACCCTTTTTCTCTTTGTGTTTCAATTTACATAATTTCTCTTGACCTATCTTTAAGTTTACCAAATCTGTTTTCACCTGTGTCCATTCTGCTCATAGGACTGTTAAAGTAATTCTTCATTTCTGATACTGATTTTTTCATATCTGACATTTCCATTTGACTATTTTGAATAGCTTCCATATCTTTACTGAAATTCCCCATTTTTTAAACGTATGTTGTATACCTTCTTTGATAGATGGTTTAATACATTAACTGTAGTTATTATAGGAGCAGTTTCCTCTTGTAACAAATTAACACAAACTTAATGGTTTAAAGCAGTGTAAATTTATTATCTTATAGTTCTGGAGGTCAGTAGTCTGAAATGGGTCTTAAAGGGCTAAAATCAAAGTGTCAGCAGGGCTGCATTCCTTTCTGGGTGTTCGAGGAGCTACCCTATTCCTTGCCTTTTCCAGTTTATGAATATTGTCATCACAGGTGCATGCAAGTCCCCATCTTGTTTTATTTATACATTCCCTTTAATCCTGATTCCAGTTCTCATTCCTCTCTTCCTACTCTATAGAGGTAAACAGTCCAATGTGTTTAACGTGGATCTTTTGTTTTGTTTGATATACATATGTCTTAAGTTATGTAAATGGTACATTGTTTTATCAGACTATCAGCTGATTTTTTTTCTCCTGTGTATCCTCAATTAAAAATGTTTCCCAGGCCCTTTTGAGAGCTTGTCTTTGATATACATGTCTTAAATTATATAAACGGTAGTGTGGTTTATATCTTATTTGGTTTCTTACTTCTTGAACTTACTTTAAGCACTGTATTTTTAAGGTCCATCCATGTCATTATATACAACTAATCTTTTGCTTTTAAGTGCCACATAGTACTTCAAGGTGTACATACGCCATAATTCATCTTTCCATTACTCCAGTGAGGGACCCAGCTTGCCTCCAACTCCACAAATAGCACTGCAATGATTATTCTCTTACATGACCCCTTATTGACCTGTGTGAGGTTTTGAAACATACCAGTAGAGGAATTCCTGGGTTATAGAACACATACACCAGATTAGCTAAATCCTGATTCTCTCCAGAATGGCTGCATCAGTGCCCTCTTCTACCAGCAGTTCAAGAGGTTTCCTATAACCCACAGCCCCACAATACTTGGCACTATTTAGCTTTCTAACATCTGCCAGTCTAACAGGTATAAAGTGATCTCTCTTTTTTTTTAATTTGTACTGCTCTGATAACTGATTTAAGTCATTTGCCTTTTATTTATGTGACTATCAGCTGATTTTTTTCTCTTGTGTATCTTCGATTAAAAATGTTTCCCAGGCCCTTTTGAGAGCTTCCCACAAGTATCATTTGGTCTTTCTGCCTTGTTTATTGTCATCACTGATGACAATCTGATGTAATCAAAGGTAAATTAATTCTTTCCTCCAATCATTGGCTTACATGGTGAGTGGTATTATGAACACGCAAGTGCCTGAATTTCAGACTGAAGCTTCCATCAACAAGACTCTTGTTACCAAATACATCAATTTTTAATTGCAATAAGTAATTAAATAGCAAGACTTTTAAATTACCATATTTAGGACTCTTTATTCAAGAAGAGAAACCATTCCTTTCTCAAGGTATTTGATACTTACTAATAACATTTAAAAGTCATCATTGTTCTCTCTTCCACAGAGAGACAGACAGATGTGACTGCATGAATTGTCCATTTTAGCATTCAAGGCTGTGTCTTGAATATGCGTGCAATTCTGCAAGAAGGGTCAGTCCTGTGCTGTGGATGAAGTTGGCTCAAGAGTAGAATTTGGAAAACAAATATTACTGTGTTGAGTACTCTCTTAGTAATAAACCAAGTAAAAAATGATATAAACCTCCTCCAAGTACTTTAACATTTCTAAATAACATTTTAGTCATCGTGCTGAAATGCCAGTGCTTACACCACTACAGGCCGACTTCACAAGGTAAGCAGGCTCAGGATCAAGCCACATAAACCCACTAGGGGTGGATTCTTCTAAGGTCAGATGTGCAGTCAAATTTCCCTTTGCAAGTCTGGGGGACTCCTCACACTTGTTTTGCAAGTGAAGTCATCAATTTGTCTAGTCTTCTGCCAACTGCATTTCCATCCGGATGTTTTCTGAGTTCTGCCTAGAGTTTTTACAACAATATAATCTCCTTTTCCTTCTAGTCTCCTCTGATGTTCTGCACAGGTGGCCAGGTTTTGCTACCAGATGAACTGCATTTGGCAAGGACAGTCTAATATTTTAAGAAGCAAAAATTGTGCCTGTCCACACCCCATCTCCATGGATGCACATCCCCTCAGCTCTTGATGTATCAGAGAAGAATAGGGCTGTCACGGTTTTAGTAGCACAACTCATTAGCAGCCACCCCAGAAGTGGCAGAAGGGAATTTGTGTCCAGGGCCACAGGATGTAGTTGTGCAGTTTATGCGTTGCACATAAAGGCCCGGTAGAGCTAGTGAATGGGGACTAAAACCCAAGCAGGGTATCCTGACTTAGAAATGGGGCTTCCCAGGAGGGGCAGCACAAAGGTGCCTTATGAGCTACTAGAGGCCCCACAGGGTACGCATTAGATCCAAAAGGGCCAGACGAGAGCTTAGGGAAAAATGATAGCAGGCTGAGGTCGGCCTTCTGTACTGAACCCAGACACTGTGTGCTCTATTGCAGCTTGTAGAAATTATTTGCTTACGAGGCCACATGAAAATTTGCAGATGAGCACTTTCAGATGCATCAGTAGTTCTCAAAAAGGAAGGGGTGATTTTTGCTCCCAAGGATTATTTGGCAATGTTTAGAGGTGTTTTTTGATTGTCATGACTGAGAGCTGCCACTAGTGGTTGGGGGCCAGAGAGGCTGCTAAACATCATACAGTACACAGGACATTCTCCCACAATGGAATTATCTGATCCAAAATATTAATAGAGCCACTGCTGAGAGACCCTGGGCTACTGAAGGTAAGAGGAAGGAGTTCCCTCCAACAGGTGGATGTGTGTATGATAATATGGTTGTTTTAATCAAATATTTAAGAGGATCCAGCTGAATATTTAAGTGTTCCCTTGAAGTAAAGTTTCCTCCTCTACCCCAATCCTACCCCAATCCACCCTCATTTCCTTCCACCCTGTCCTCCTATTGCCAGGGGGAAGACAAAATGCTCAAAGGAAGCTTCTATGTATGATTTTGTGAGTGTCTACATGCATATGTCTATGTGTGTATGAGAGAGAGAAACAGAGACTGAGAAACAGAAAAACATACTTTGAGATGCAGAAAGAGATGTGTAGAGAAAGATGGATAGTGAAGGAGTCCAGGAAAGGGGTAGATGGAATGAGTGGGGGGAGAAAGAAAAACATTAAGGACTGACATACAACTAAATTTTTTTTCTCCAAATACCAACTGTAACATATCAGAGTCTGGAAATTCAGCAATAAGAAGTCAAGATCCCTGAGATCAATGAGCCCACAATTACTCCCTGAGGCAAAGGCAACCAGCAATACCCATGTGTGGAAAGTGGAAAGCTCACCATAAAATCATAAACCAAGTGGGAGGGGACAAGGAGGAAGGGGTGACAATCTGGTGTGCGGGGGAGGGGTGCTGGGGGAGGTAACTACTGAGGTGAATGAGGAGAAGCACTTGTGGGGTAAACAGAATGAGGAGTGAGAATTCTTGGTGGGTGGGTTTGGGGAATGGTAGAGGTTTGGGAGGTGAGGATGCAGGGTGGACTTGGGCAATGGAGGGGTAGGAGTGGAAAATCAGGTTGAAGGGGAAGTCATTGCCCTCCAGGAACCCCAGGGCAGGATAAGACCTTGAATCCAGCCTTGGAGTTGTACATGTAGTCAATGCCTGGGGTTTCTTTTGTAAAATATACTCACCTCTTTTAAGATTTACTGAAGTGTTACCTTTTCAGTGAGTCCTACCCTGAAAAATGTCAGCGCATCTCCCTGGTATTCCCATCCCCCTTATCTTTTTCTAAAGGATTCATCATCTAATAACATATTATATAATTATCAATTTAATGTTTACATCTCTTGACTAGACTATAAGCTCTACGAGAGCAGGCATTTTGTTTTGTTTACTAATATATCTGGAACAGTGCCTTGTGTATAGTAAGTGCTCAAGAAAAATATTTGCCGAATGAGTGAATGAACACGAGGGTTGGAGGCATCCCCCTGTCGGCCCTTTCCCAGAACTTCACATTTCTGGCAGCTGCTCCTCAGGAGGTGTAATATTTTCTAGTGTTACATAACAGATTACAACAAACTTAAGGGTTTGAAACAACACACATGTATTATCTCACAGTTTCAGTGGGTCAGAAGTCCAGGCACAGCTTAGTTGGGTCCTCTGTTTAAGGTCTTTCAAAGCTGCAGAGTGTCACTGGGGCTGAGTGTCACTTGAGGCTCAACTAGGGGAGGGGCCACTTCCAAGTGCCCTCAGACAGTTGGCAGAGTTCAGTTCTTGTGGCTATGTGGCTGGAGGCTTTAATTTCTTGATGGCTGTTACCTGGAGGCTGTCCTCAGCATGTAGAGCCCACATTCCCCAATGTGGTCACTTGCTTCCTCAAAGCCAGGAAGGGAGACAGAGACTCCAGGAAGATGGCACCACAGTTTTATGTAACATAATAATGTAATCACATACATGTAGACACCCACTTCCTGTCACCTTTGACATATTCTGTTGATTAGAAGCAAGTCACAGGTCCCACCCACACTCCCACCCACAAGAGGAGATCACACAAGGATGTGAACACCAGGATGTGGGATCATAGGGTCTCTTTTAAGAGAAAGTCCACCACAGGAGGTGACAGCTGGACATGAAGCTTCTCCTTTGAACACAGGCAGTCCTTTGGTTTTATGCACACCTCAATCTCTGCACCATATAGGGTTATATCAGTATGTGTCAGCCTCTCCCACAAGGCTGGGGGCAGGGGCTGTTCTTGCTCATGTTGAGAGTCAGTTTCTAGTACACAGCCTGCACATAGTAAGACATCAGTTTGGGATGAATGGGTAGAAGAATGGATGGATGGCAAATGAGTTTATAGATGGATAAATGGAAGGCAGGCAGACAAGAAAGAACAATATTGTAAAAAAACAAGGGTGAAGGCAAAGCCCTTGACAGGCGTGCAGCCCTCCTCTGACAGAGCCGCCCCCACTGTGAAGTAAGACGGTGTGAGCGATAAGTTCTGGATCTGCTTGCAGCCCCAGCCTTGTTCCTGGAATTGCCACTTGAAGACTTTCTATCAGGGCAGCCAGGAGACCAGAGGCAGGCAGATCTTTCCCAGATCTTCTGTTTTCTCCTCAGGAAGTAAGATGGGGAAAAATCATGAGGCATGTGCAAATGTCTCATGTCTGAAGGCACAATGAAATCCTGCCACTCTGATTTTGGCAGGTCTGGAGGTAATTTCCTAAGAAAAAAAACGCTGAAGGAAGAAAGCATTCCTTTGTAATCCTCTCCAAGGCTCTAGGCAAAGGCTTTTGATAACAAAGGATTTTAAAAGTGCTTCATGCATTTAACATTGAGTTTTGAGCTCAACTTCTTGGAGCTCCTGCTACAGTGCTGTATGGTGAATCTAGGCTGTAGATTCTGAGGCCAAGGTGGGAGCCAGGGCACCCGCACTCCTCGCGCTGGAAATAGGATCTCAGGCTGTCCCTTCTTTGTTTGAACTGTGGGAAGGCTGCAGATGGACAGACTTTACTGATGATACTTAGTGTGTTGTCCCTCCAGTAATGCCTCATGGGCAGGAAAATTCTGACAATTTTTTCTGGCTGAGACTTTTAGACTGGGTGATATTGGGTTAAACCTTTACATGTGCATCATTTTTTCCCCTTTTGCTTGAACGTTTATGATTTATTTTGCTTACCTGATCCATGACAGGTAATTTGCCTTATGTCAGGTGAAGGCCATTAATAGTCAAGGTGAATGAATTGTAACAAAGTCACACTGGAGGCCATGCTATTGATGTATTTGCTAATCAGGGCCAGACTGTAGAGCTGAGGAGCACCATTGCTTTTAAAGGTGACAACAGAGCTTTTGCATGGGTCCATGTTTGTAAAAACCTTTGAAATAGAAATCTGTGAAGTGTTTCGTTATTTGTCTCCCAGGGGTAGATGAACCACAGAAGTTCTGCATATTCTGACCCATGAAGAGAATGTCAGATTCCAAGATTCGTCACTAACTTTCAGACTAAAAAATTAGCTTAGATTTCTCTTCCTGTGTTTTCTTTATAAGCAAAATCACCTAGCTAAAGGAGTTTAATGCAAGGCCAGAGAAGCCAATAAATAACAATGGGCTTTCATTTATTAAAATTGCCCTGAGAACAAAATGGTAAGGAGACCTTGGAATTGCTAAAACAGTGTTCATCCTTGTTTTGAGTGCAATATCTTTGAAAGAAAGAAGCTTTAATCTGCTCATCACATTGTCTTGTCTCCTAGCTATTTTTTGTTTGAATCCTTCCTCTAATTTGTAGAATCCTAAACAGGAGGAGCATAGGTCCTCTGCATCCAAAACCAGTAAAGAGATCTGGAACTGTCACGAGAAACATTAGAAGAAAATCCACTAGTTCCCTGCTGAGGTCTCTGTGTCCTAAACCCACACTTCAGGACCCAACCTTTAAAAGCTGACTTTGCACAGGTGGAAAGCTTTTGTATAAAGGCATCAATAAGTACCACCTACTCTCCTCCTGGGTGCACAGAACCTTGCCTGGCACTATGAGGAGACACAAAAGGAATAAAGTCATGGTCCTTACACTCTGGTGACTGATGTGAATTATTCCAGGGTTACCAGGAACCCCTGACCAAGGAACTGAGGGGCAGTTCCAACTCAGATAACACCTGGTGTTCGCAGCCGGTCTGAGTGGATTCATCCTGGGTTCCAGGCAGCATCAGAGAAATTGCAGGGCCATCACCTCACTCATTTCCCCAGAATGGAATAGTCTAGCAGCTTTTCTGTGTAGGGGGAAAAAAGCATGCATATGCACACACGCACACACACACACACACACACACGCACACACCAGCTGTTTGTCCCAAGCATATCCTGCATGCTGTCTCAGGATCCACCATACATCCTGTCCCTTCACCTGACTCCTATCTTACCAGAGAGGTTTTGGATGGCGTAGTCTGGGCTCACCCTCAATAAATCATTCTTAATACACAGTGTCTGTTAGAATGAGAGCCTTGCTTTTTATATATTTCCCCCAGAACAAAAGGTCAGAAAAAGATATAACTCAACATCTTTCATTCTCCCACTACATCTTTTGTGATTGTGTCTTTCCTCCTGAACATGGTCACTCTGACTGCTAGCTTTCCAACTCTATTCATATTCCTTAAGAAATTCAACTTCTGCGGAGTATTGTTTCAAGGGAATGAACACTTCTAACAAAAACTGCTTTCTTAAAGGTCCATATCCTTTAGACTTTTTAATATTTAAAAATAGATTTGGATACAAAAGCCTTCCCCATCTTTCTTTTCTTTCTTTGATTGCCTTTTTTTTGTTATTATTAATGTGCAATTACATGAGCAATATTATGGTTACTAGACTCCCCCTGTTATCAAGTCCCCACCACACACCCCATTACAGTCACTGTCCATCAGCATAGTAAGATGCTATAGAATCACTACTTGTGGAGATTTGGATTAAAGATGGCGGCATGAGAGGTGAGACAGAGGCTTCCTCCTAAAACCGCATATAATATGAAAATATAACTAATACAACTACGCTTGAAAGAGCAACAGGAAAGAGTTCTGCAACAACCTGCATACACCTGGAGACAAGAGCAGCCCTCACGGAAAAGGGAAAAGGGTAACATACTAAAGCTGTGGTCCTGCGGGATCCAAGCCCTTCCCCCACCCTAGCTCACCAGCAGGAGGAAGAGGAACAGAGCAGAGAGGGAGTGGGAGATCTGGGACTGCTGAATACCTAACTCTGGAGATCTGCTCTGGGAGCACAAACCTACGTTTCATGGTGCTTGCATGATACTCTTGTAATTAGGGGGTTGGAAAGCTAAGACAGGCAGAATTCTTGGAGAGACTTAAGATTCCAGCTACTTGTGGAAAGCAGGGATCCATATCCAGCTGTTCTGGGACAAAAGAAAGGCAGGCAGGCTGAGAGACTTCCTAACAAAAAAGCCCTTAGCAAGAGGGCTGCTAAAGGGGCAAGGATTGCACAGAGCCTACTGCTCAGGAGAAAGGACAGGTAGACAAAATTGTCCAGGTGTACTCTGCCCAGCAGATTGGGAGCTTTCACAATCTTCAGGTGCTCCAGCTCCCTGGCTGCCTACGCAGCTCCAAGAACCCCTCCTGTGACAGGCAGACTAGTGTGCCTTTCTCCTGGCCAGACCCACCGGGCTTGCAAATCGGGAAGCCCTACCCTGGCGATAGGCCAGCCAAAGGGAAGATCTGTCTACAACAACTAAAAACGCAAAGCACAGAGGCTTATACCTGTGTGCTCAGCCCACTGGTTCAGGCAGTGGAGAAAGGCATAGCAACCAGGAACCAGGAAACAGCTCTTTCCTCCCCCGAGGCACCAATACCACTTCCCTACAATACCCAACATTGCTTCAGGGACTGAGCAGCTACAGAGAATAGAGCTTCTGGGCACAAGAGGGCGCCATACACAAATATGAAATGCCAAAGGAACCTGGTCAGAGTAAAATTACGAATACAACTCCTGAAAAAGATTTAAATGATATGGACCTCATGACTCTCCCTGAAAGGGAGTTCAAAATAAAAATCATTAACATGCTTATGGAGGTACGGAAAGATTTTCAAGAACTCAGGAATGAATTATGGTCGGAGATCAAATCATTGAAGAGCACAGTGGACGGTACTAAAAGCAGATTGGATGCAGTGGAGGAGACAATAAATGAAATAGAAATTAAAGAAGAGGAATACAAAGAAGCTGAGGCACAGAGAGAAAAAAGGATCTCTAAGAATGAAAGAATATTGAGAGAACTGTATGACCAATCCAAACGGAACAATATTCGCATTATAGGGGTACCAGAAGAAGAAGAAAGAGAAACAGGGACAGAAAGTGTCTTTGAGGAGGTGATTGCTGAAAACTTCCCCAATCTGGGGAAGGAGATAGATCCTCAGGCCATGGAGGTGCGCAGATCTCCGAAAACAAGGGACCCAAGGAAGACAACATCAAGACATATAGCAATTAAAATGGCAAAGATCAAGGATAAGGACAGGTGATTAAAAGCAGCCAGAGAGAAAAATAAGATCACATACAAAGGAAAGCCCATCAGGCTATCATCAGACTTCTCAGCAGAAACCTTACAGGTCAGAAGGGAGTGGCATGATGTATTTAATGCAATGAAGCAGAAGGGCCTTGAACCAAGATTACTTTATCTGGCAAGATTATCATTTAAATTTGAAGGAGGGATTAAACAATTCCTGGATAAGCAAAAGCTGAGAGAATTGACCTCCCACAAAACCATCTCTACAGTATATTTTGGAGGGACTGCTATAGATGGAAGTGTTCCTACGGTTTAATAGCTGTCACCAGAGGTAATAAAACCAGAGTAAAGAAAACAGCTAATTAGTATAAAACTAGAAATAAATTTTAGAAAGAAATCAAAAAGGCTCACAAATACATGGAGACTTAACAACACTCTCCTAATTAATCAATGGGTTAATGACCAAATCAAAACAGAAATCAAAGAATATATGGAGACTAATGACAACAACACAAAGCCACAACTTCTGGGGGACGCAGCAAAGGCAGTTCTAAGAGGAAAGTATACTGCAATCCAGGCCTATTTAAAGAAGGAAGAACATTCCCAAATGAATAGTCTAAAGACCTAATTACTGAAATTGGAAAAAGAAGAACAAATGAGGCCCAAAATCACCAGAAGGAGGGACATAATAAAGATTAGAGAAGAAATAAATAAAATTGAGAAGAATAAAACAATAGAAAAAAATCAATGAAACCAAGAGCTGGTTCTTTGAAAAAATAAACAAAATAGATAAACCCTAGCCAGACTCATTAAGAGAAAAAGAGAATCTACACACATAAACACAATCAGAAATGAGAAAGGAAAAATCACGACGGACCCCACAGAAATACAAAGAATCATAAGAGAATATTATGAGAATCTATATGCTAACAAGCTGGAAAACATAGAAGAAATGGACAACTTCTTAGAAAAATACAACCTTCCAAGACTGACCAAGCAAGAAACAGAAAAACTAAACAGACCAATCACCAGTGACAAAATCGAATTGGTAATCAAAAAACTACCCAAGAACAAAACCCTTGGGCCTGATGGATTCACCTCTGAATTCTACCAGACATATAGAGAAGAAATAACACCGATTCTCCTTAACGTTTTCCAAAAAATAGAAGAGGAGGGAATACTTCCAAACTCATTCTATGAAGCCAGCATCACTCTAATACCAAAACCGGGCAAAGACCTCACCAAAAAAGAAAATTCAGACCAATATCCCTGATGAACGTAGATGCAAAAATACTCAACAAAATATTAGCATACCGAATTCAAAAATACATCAAGAGGATCATACACCATGATCAAGTGGGATTCATCCCAGGGATGCAAGGATGGTACAACATTCGAAAATCCATCAACATCATCCACCACATCAACAAAAGAAGAACAAAAACCACATGATCATCTCCATAGATGCTGAAAAAGCATTTGACAAAATTCAGCATCCATTCTGATTAAAACTCTCAACAAAATGGGTATAGACGGCAAGTACCTCAACATCATAAAGGCTATATATGACAAACCCACAGCTAACATCATACTTAACGGCGAGACGCTGAAAGCTTTTCATCTAAGATCGGGAACAAGACAAGGATGCCCACTCTCTCCACTGTTATTCAACATAGTACTGGAGGTCCTAGCCCCGGCAATCAGACAAAACAAA